>JACEGR010002740.1:0-120606 GCA_014170235.1 Listronotus bonariensis | reverse complement strand
CAAAGAAAATTATCTCGTAGTTTCATATGCAAGTGTTTATGGTGGAGCGATACGGTAAGCAGCGCTTGGAAGCCAAGCAAAGAGGACAGCGAGTAAAAGGATGTCTTTATGTCGGAGCAACGAGGGCCGAGGTTAGCGGTTCTACTACCAAAGCGAAGAAAAGTATCTCGTAGTTTTATATGCAAGTGTTTATAGTGAAGCAATACGATAACCAGCGGTTAGAAGCCAAGGAAAAAGGACAGCGACGAAAATTTTTCTGTGCGTTTTCTTTGCTTTTATTAGAAGTGGTTTTTGTTAAAATTCAGTAGACCACGGATATTCTTAGATATACCTAGTATTTTTAATTTTTAAGTTTAAAAAAAAGTAATTTTTCATAAAAAGATGCTTTGTCTAAAAATTTAAAGCTATAATAAAAATCGTCGGAAGATATTCAAGGTCGTTCAAAATCGAAAAAACCTAAAAAAAACAAAAAACAGAAAAACATACTTGTAATATTACCTTATTTAAAAGCATTAAAAAGTAATCAGAAATGTACAATATTTTTTTCTTATTGGTTATTGCTTTCAGGGAAAATTGAGGTAAACCTTAAAAAAAATCTTTTATAATTATTTTTTAGCTACTTATTTAACTGATAAAAGTAATTACCTATTTACAGTTTTGTTAAACAAATCGTTACCTTTTGGTTTACTACTTACATGGCCTTTTAACATAACTTGATATTGTATGAATATAAAAAGTAAAATTAATTATTTATGAAAAAAAACACCATTTAATTTAATTTTTACACAGTTTTCCGAAGTAATGATAAGCGATAAAAAAAAATGTATTAGACTTTACTTCTTTTGTATTAACTTTTTATGCTGTTAAATTAGGTATTTTCAAATATATTTTTACTCTTTTTTAAATTATTTAAAATAATATTATTGCGATTTTAAACCAACCGTGGACACACTGTATTAATAACATTTACCACATATGTTAGGTTAAAATAAGATTATTTAAAATTTAGTGGTTTGTTTTTTGAAAAAACGTTTTTTTATAGTAAATTTAAATATAAAGGGTGGTCCAAAAGTTAATGCACAGCATGGGCGTATATAGGTAAGGGCGGAGGGAGAGTTGGGGGTTTGAACCCCGCTTCCTTAGCATTAATAAGAAAAAGCAATTTGTACGGAAAAGTCTTTTGTTTGATGTTTTTAATGCATATGATTAAGTGGACCCCCACCTCTTAGCATACGGGAAGAAGGAAAGAGAACATGTTGTTGTACCTTTTTTTGCTCTTCAATATTTTGGTATCAAATATCTTACGTGCCATTTAAATGTCATTCCAGGAGATTAATTTAAAAAGCCTTGACCTGAGCTTACCGATATCTAAGAGGGTAGTATGCTTGACCATAATAATATTAATTAAATATTTTTTACATATTTCGCTTCTCATTTACATAATATAGTGCAGGAAATAAAGGTGTGACCTCGCAATTATTTTGCTCTGCATGGATTTATTTTAAATTTTAACAGAAGATAGGAAATAGCCCCAAGATCAAAATCTACATATACAGGGTGTCTTTAAAAAGTGCGGAAAAAAAGCTACCACAGATTCCTGAGGCTAAAATATGACGATCTAATCCAACATGCCTTAGTCCAAAAGTGGATGATTTTGAAGATACAGGGTGTCAAATATTTGTTTTAATTTTAGTTTTTTAATTAATTTTGTCGATAATGGGTGTATTGTCACATTATTTAGCTAGAAGGGTTTTGGAGGAAAATATGAATCTGCTTTCAATTGTATTGTAAACTCTAGAGAGCGCTACCTGCAGTATCTTGAAAAATTAAAAACAAAATAACTTTTAAGCCACTCTGTATGTAACTTTTAGATACAAATTCTTATTATTTGACATATTAACATAAAAAAGGTATACTTGGTAAAAGTTGATTTAAGCAGCCGTTTTGGAGATATAAAATTTAAAAATCCACTTTCTGTTTGGCCAGGTCTGAGCTATACAGGGTGTTTTAAAATGGGATGCTAATCTTTAAGAGTATGAATCCCTAGGTGATTTTTATGAAAAATGTAGATAAACCTATGTCCTAAATGTCTTAACTTCTATGATACAGAGTGGTAAAAGTATATGCAAGATATTGCAGGTACCGTCTTCTAGAGTTTACAATAAAATTGATAACAGATTCCTATTTCCCACCTCCCAAAACCCCTCTAGCCTAATATTGTGACAATATACCCAATATCGACAAAGTTATTAATAAAAAACTAAAACCAGAATAAATGTTTGACACCCTGTATCTCCGAAATCGTCCATTTTTAGACAAAGGCATGTTGGGTTAGATCGTCATATTTTAGCCTCAGGAACCTGGGGTAGACCCCGCCACATAGCGTGGACGTGGACGGACTTCACGTCGTTTTTAGGGCTTAACGAATGATTTGCCGGTGATTTAGAGCTTGTTGATATTTTGGCGTCAAAGGTGCGTGTAAACAGGTTGGTTAGTTTGAACGAATGTTTGGCGAATTGTTGCCTGTTTGGACGTAGCTTTAGTTTGTCTCTTTTCCTCATATTACCTATGTGCTATGTTATTTAGCTGATTCTGTAAAATATGTTACATACCATTATTAAAATAATATATTTTAAGTTTAAGCTTCATAAAAAATTGTAAATTATATTTTTTAATGTTTGAAAAATAAATGATATTAAATAGCAATTTATTTTTTGTTTAACATAAAGCGTGTCTACTTAAGATTGCACCCTATGGAAAACCTTTTTAGTAGGTATTATTATTATTATTATTATAGGAAAAAAACGTTGTTTCATATAAAAGTTCTGCATGGTCTAAAACCTATAATGCAATCATCGGATATTATTTTTTTAGTGGTATACGAAGTATCTCAAAAATATATGAGCTTTGCTCGGGAGTAATGTACCGTTAATTTTGCCAATATCAAAAATTTACATAAAAAAGTTTGAGATTAAAAATATTATTATTCAAATATGCAAACTTGTGTATTTATAAGAAAAACATTTTTTTAATGTAATATTGGTAAAAATTTAAGTTTGTTTATTAGTTTATAGTTATTTCAAAATGTAAACTGCAAAGAAAACTTAAAAACTGTCAAAGCTAAAAAACAGAAAAATTCCTTTAAATAAATAAGTTTGCATATTTAAACGTAATTTTTAATTCTAAACATTTTTTTATAAAATATTTTCATATTGTAGAAAATGATAGTACTTTCAGCTTGAGCAAAATTCACATTTTTGAGATACTTTGTATATGAGTACCGCTCGTTTATGTTTGCAGTGCCAGTGCCGCAAAGGCCTATTAAAAAAATCCTAAGTATAGAGGACACTGGTAAGTATGTGTATTTAAAGTAAAGAAAAATCGTTTAAAAAGTGTTTTTTTCGGGAACGTCCTTAAAATTGTTTCGCTGAAAGGCAACTAATCTCGATTTTTTTATGTTGGTTCATCTTTCTAAAACAAAACAGCTGATACTTATAACATTCTATCAAAAACAGATAAACCCTTGTTTATTAGCTTTATGACAGAAATTAAATAGATACATTGGGATCCTTAAGTTAAATACAACGTTAACATGATGAAAGTAAAAAAATACGGCATAAAAGCCTTAAATGTATTTTAAACAAAAATAAAAAATAATTTAACCTAAATACCTATTCGCAATAAATCTTTTTTGCAGCAGACAAATTTGTCAAATTGGAAAATTGCAATTACTGCAATTAATAAATTGAAAAGTGAAGCACAAATTCTGGGAATAGGATTCACAATATAGAGCTAAAACTGGGTCATATTTCTAGGTAATGATTAATGGAATCAATCAAGCCAATAGCAAAGTCTTACGTTTGAATTAGCTACTTTACTAAAATATTAGAATTTTTATTGCATGTAGTAAAAACAAAATTATACATATCGCTGATTAAGAAGAAGACTGGCACAACTTAAATAAAATCATTATGAAAAAAAGCAAATTAATTTGCTTAAACACGTAAGCAACATTCAAAAGATAAGACATTTGACATCAGAATCATTTAGCTATTAGTGTGAAGATATTGCACCTAAATCTTTTTAAGTTAAAATGCAAGGCTAAGATTTAATGGTTTATGCACTTTTTTGAGTTGTGATCGTCTTCTTCCTTACCAGCGATATATTTAAATGGGGTCTTAATTTTTAAATTTTGAAAAATTTAAGGTATTCATTAAACAAACACACGTTTTTGCTTAATGATGCGACTTTCGATTCTTCTGTGACTACTTGGTCAAAAATCACAGTTATGGCACAGAATAAAAATTTAAAATTAAAATATTTGAAGGTTAGACGTTAAAAGTAGCAAATAAAGTATCATTTTACTTAAACTATCATTTTTTTAATTCGAAATTAGTAAAAATATACCAAGTGTATTATTTGAAAGGAAAAAGCTAGGGTTGTTTCCGGTTAATCCGAATGTAATAAAAGGAACTTAATACGTAGAACGTGGAAATTGTATGTGACATATTTACGTATCAAATTGTATTCTGATATTTTAAAAAATAAAAAAGGTAAGCCTCCGACTAAGGACACCTGGGTTGTTCTTTTTTGGGTAAAAAAATGTATATTATGCTTTCCTTATCACAACTTATTTTTTACGAGGTAATTGTTTAATCTACCGGAAAAAGTTGTCGACAGCACAGTTTACATATTTTTGTAAGATTCACAGGTCCAAAATATATAGTTGACCAAAAACTTTCTACTCCGTCTTAAAATTTTTAATAATATTAAAACTGACAAAAAATTTGAATCGTTATTTCATGATTGGTTTTATCTTTCGGACTTAAAAATTAGTCTTAGAATTTATGTCGTCATATAATTTTTTCGTTTATGTAATAGGCTTAACTAAAGGTGGCGGAGACAAGTGTGATTTTTATGAAATATACTTCTGTCACGCTGATTTACAACTCTGTCACGTTATTTTTGACACAAAAATATAATTTAAATATTTTTTTAAACGTACACAGCCGTTATGTCCTTGGTACAGTGCATGTTGAAATATAAATAAAAAATTATAATAGTAATTCTTAAGTAATTCTATTGAATTTTTTATTCTTAACTGATGAGAACAACCCACAACCGCCTTACCAGAACTAACCGATTTTAAAAATAAAACCATAAAAGAAAAACATTTAAAATCCTTTAGAAGGAGGTTCTACTTGATCCGCTTTTCATTTTTACGTTTGTGTTGGGACGGGATAACCCCTGCATAAGTAAATTTTAACATAAAGGTACATATCTACCAGAGCAACAATAAAGAACTTTTTTTATTTATGATTTTAGTGGAGACAAAAAGTTGAAACACAAAGCAACATTTAGTAACAAAAGGATTCTCATTGTTGCTTTGGTGGATACGTAGCTTAAAAATGTGTCCCCGTAAAAAGAGCAGAATTATACAGGGTGGCTTGTTTTAATTGCAATGCAATGTAAAAGTGGTAAAATAATACATAATATAATATCACACAACTACGACAAAAGAAAAATAGGCATAATTAAGGAAAATTTGTAATTGCCAACAAATTACGATATTAAAACTATAAATAATTTCACTTCTTAAAGTAGAGTGATACTTTTTCCTGAAGTTTGACAGCACCAGCCGTTAGGCGAGTGCCACAATTCCATAAGTAATAAAAACACTTTATGTATGTGTTGCATACAATATTTTTACTACGGCCGTAAAAATATTATTCATATTAAAATTTTAACATATTCTGGGTTTTTTGCCGATTTTATGATTTTTTTTAATTGATGCACACCATTGGCGCTGATCGAAAATATCCCGTTTTAATTAATTATAACTTAATAAACTTCCGGGACCGGAATGTGAATTGGGGTGCTGGGTGGGGTAAAATAAGTTAATATTGGTCAAAATCACATCCAAAATTTGGTAAAAATCATTTTTGTAAATATTTTTTTTTAATAAGAAAAGTTAGCAGAAAATTAAAATTTATGTTTTATAACCTCAAATTAGCAAACAAGGTGACATAGACGTCATTTATTGCAATTAAAATATAAAAAGCATTTGGCAACATCGAAAATATGTCAGAGAGATATATATTTTTTGTAATTCCCTAATAAAGCCGATTTAAAAAAAAGGAGACTTGACTAACCAGAACTAACCTGACCGTGACTTTGAGCGCGTTGAATTTTATTTAAATAAAATCCACTACATATAGAACTCGGATGCGTAACATTTACCAGGTAAACCGTTGTTGCCAAATGTTTAGATTAAAAGTGAAGAACTTTCTAAAATTTAAATTTTTGGTTTTTTACAAAAAAATACAAAATATTTTATAACAGCGCCATTATATTATGATAAGAAACAAAAAAATGATAATATGTAAACCAAAATATTTTTAAAAATCATAGAAACAGCAGAATACCCTAAACGGCATAATTGTCCTATTTTATGTTAACTTATGTGGCCTGCCATTATATTGCAACAAGAAATCAAGGCCTTCTTTTCTTTGTCAAGAGACAATTATCTTTTCCATACTTGATACTTATGCACTTATATGCATTTAATAATATTAAGAACATTTTATGAATTACTTTTTGTAGAAATAATACCATAACAGTATAAATTCCTTTTTAATTTTTGGGTCATCAAAATTTATTTTTAAGTAGGTAAAATTGATTTTCGATAATTTCTATTAAATTTATTTTGCAAACTGTCAAATTTTAAATTTAGTGACACATGAACCAAAAGAAATAATGGCGAAATCAAAGATAACTCTACTTTTAGTTTAGGTAATATGGCGTTTACTATTACATTGCCTAAATTTATTATTAAATAAATTGTTGAAGGCCTGAAAACAATTAAGGGGTTACTTTTTCACTTTATATAGTGTACCAAAATGTAAAGATTTAACGGTGGTGTTTTTTTATTTAAACTATACTTTTAAATGTATTTATGAGTTTTAAATTCATATTGGCTGAAAAAATAAAATTAAATAAACTTTTAAATAAAGTAAGTTTAGATTTTGTATACGTATTCGGCTTCCTTTATTTTTAAAATATTCTTATTTTTATTTGTCACAACAAATATTTATTATTCTATTTTCGTGTATAATTCTGCACTTAAAACTGTTGAATTGGCCTTTACGAAAAATAAAAGTAAATAACTTTTAAACCAAAACAGAAACTGTAGTAATATTTTGGATAAATGGGTAAAGTTCAAAATAAAATTGAGCCATATTTCATAAACAAAGATTACGAAATTTAGGCTAACTAACAAATATTTTTTTTTTGAAATTCCTATATTATTTAAATATTGAAATTTTTGTGGCGTTGTGCCAAGCCTTAGGAGAAATCAGTAAATTAAATGTTGTGTTTTTGTTAAGTATAAATATTAAAGAAAAAATATAATTTACTTTTCCACCACCGTTAGAAAAGTACATAAAGTAAGGAATGTCAGCAAAGCCCGCGCCCAGCGGGTAACGCTGTCCACCCTTATAACTTTTAAACACAACCCCTTAATCGGTCCGATATCTATCACTTAATACAAACAATAAAGCTAAAATACTATCTACGCTGACTTCGCGGAGCGAAAATCAGCTAAGCTAAAATAGCTAATAGTAGCTTTTAATACTTAAATCGTCAAAAAACGTTTTAAATACAGGTTGATGTATTTTTTTCTGTTAAAATTTAAACCTTACTGCAATACATAGGTATTAATTGCATCATTATTATATCAGAATCTAGGTGATTGATTGTATTTTATTATGCATTATTAAAATATTAAGTCTTGTTATGTTTGTAAAGAAAATTTTAATTTTAAAGAAAAAATGTACTATCGGGTAAGACCTCCCAGGAGAAAATTTTTCTGGCCTAGGTGGCACCAAACAAACCATATATTTGTCATGTAGCTGTGTGCTTTGGTAGAGTAGGCCGGTCCCCTTCCCCGTTATAGTATACTACAAAAAGTGGTAAAAAGTAAGTTTCATTATTTAGGATAATTATAAAGCAGCTGTTTAGTACACTTACATGTTTCCCGCGACGTTGCCAAACAAAATTTAATACGTTTAAAACTTTGAAGTAACAGTAGTAAGGGTAAACCTCGTTTTTGTTCTAAAATAAATTAGTTGTTTACATTTAAAAAAGTTTAACAAGCAAACTTTTGTCAGTAGCTCATTCAACTAATATAAATTTATAATTTGGATTTTAAACAAATGCAACAAAAAACAAATAAAAAAGTACTATACTATACCTTTACAATAAATGTCATTCATTCTATTTTAAATAGAAACAAAAACGTTTGTTGTTTGACGTTATTTTTCACCATAATTTAAACTATTAAACACTGCAATAATAAACTTAATTTTATAAGATCACATAGATAAAACTCGCATGAATTTACCACAAAAAATCCAAGAAGTTAAAGTTTTTGAACAACCTATAGAAAACTGTTAAGGGTCCCGTTTTTTTAACTCCCTTACTTATCAAGCATCTTATCCAGTTTTTTTATCACAGTAGTACACATTTATTAAATATAACCCGCAAAAAATCAAATAAAAACCTAAAAATATCGTAATATTATGTTATAAACAATAGCTGTCGTTACTGAAACGTGTAGAAGTCATTAGTTAAAATATTTTGGTTTTTTCAACGTGGCAACATCGGACAGAACACGGGGATGGGGAATCTCAGCACCAGCCGTCAGCTGATTAACGGATAAAATTTTAGGTTACAAACTGCAAATAAAAAACACTAATTGTTTAATTAAATTGTGTTAATTATTTGATAATTAACTATGTCTTTTTGTTACCCAGTGTTTTTACGGTAATGTCGGGTATTGTCGTATTTGCCGTTAGCAACTCAATTTGTTGTGCTAAACACCTTGTATAAACATTGTGGTTGTAATCACTAAAAATAACAAAACTCCTATTGGCACATAGTTTAAATTATTTATGTGATCTCATAAAGCTGTAAAAACAAACATAAAATACATTGTAACAAAAAAATGTTGCTGTAAATAGACGGATAACTATGCGTATGATCAAATTTGATAGACTCTAATAACCGCCAACAACGTTTGTAATGAAAAGCAATGTATTAAAAGCAAACAATAAGAAAACTATACTGGAAATTTATAAATGTAGGTAAAATATTGCAAAAATATACTTATGATTAAGTTGAACCATTTTTTATTATTTGTGCTGCACTACTACTCGTCACTATAAATAGCGTCCCATTAGTGACAGCGAGCAAGCTAACGCGTTACTACAAGCATAATCACTCCTTCTGTGCGTATTGTCTGCATGTGAATGTGGCCTTGAGGAACACCGATTTAAATTCTTGGTAACTCAGGCCTTATGGGCCGACAGGCCTTATAAGCCTTACCCACTTTAAATGCGATTTAATGCAATGTAACAGTAAACGCGACAACTGGACTGAAGGTCAAAATACCTTTAATTTTAGTTATTATTTCTTTTAGTTCATGTACCACTTAATATTAAAAATTTGACAATATGTGAATAAATTTAATAAAAATATTTGAAAATTAAAAGTAATAATGAATTTGGATGACACTAAAATTAAAAAGGAATTTATACCATCTCTGATATTTTTTCTTTTTACAAAACTAGGTAGGTACTTGCATTTTTTCTTAATATTTTTAAATATATACGTGCATAGTTATGAAAATAATAATTGCCTTAAAAGAAAAGGAGGCCATGATTTTTTATTGCAATATAATGGCCGGGCTGAAAAAAATAAAATTAATTAATAAGTATAAATAAACAAAATATGTATAAAAATGTTAATTTGGGCAATATTTATTTGAGTGGCAGAAAAAATTAAGTGTGCGACACATGCATAAAGTGTCTTCTTTTTAATCAGTAATAATTACTATGTATTCACATTTTAATTTCTTCATTTAATTTTAGGTACCATGTCCTATACCTAAAGTTCAAAGTATTGAGGAAAAGACATTTTTGTTTAAATTGGTGCAGACACATAGGTTAGCCCAAGTTCATTTAAAATTTAATTTAATTATTTTTAGAGGGACACTTTAACTTTAAATGTTGCTGCCGATTTTTTATGGTAACATTATGTATACTGGGTAGCCAAAAAATAAGTCATGACTTTAAACCTTTCTTTTAGGAATAATACTTATACCTAAACTCC
Source organism: Listronotus bonariensis (assembly GCA_014170235.1). NCBI lineage: Eukaryota > Metazoa > Arthropoda > Insecta > Coleoptera > Curculionidae > Listronotus > Listronotus bonariensis. The sequence goes on along the minus strand of JACEGR010002740.1, from coordinate 110,436 downwards.
ATTTTTATAACATTTTTAAATTCTGTATTAAATTTTGGACCTTTGTTTTATGTACCATGTCTCAGTTCCTTTATATAAAGAAAATATGTTTCAACATAAACTGCACCTGAATACTTTTTTTTCCGGGCTAGGATAGATGTTATTAGATTAGGTTGCTTTATTTGACTTGTCTATTAGTTAAAAAAATGATATTTTTAATGTATTTAAATCTATATTTTACTTGCTTGCATAACTAATTTAATATTTGGTAAGAACAAAATGTTTACTTTATTAATATGTACTTTATTACGCCAAAACAAAATTAAATTTACCCAATGTTTTGTTTAAATATGAAAACAAGCGGTTAATTTAACAAACGCGGGTTATTGGAATTAAATTTAAAAAATTAAAAAGTACATGTGTTTTTAATTAATTTTATTGGAAACATCATACCAAAAAAAAAAAAATTGTTTTGCTGATTATTCTTGTATCAAAAACAATTATAGTAATTGTCCTTGTCGGCACCAAAAATTGTATATAACCCTTTCAAATACAAGTTTTTTGTGCTTAAAATTGACGTTTTTATTTTTTTTTTAATTAAAATAATTACATATGTCCCTAACTAAAATTTTTTTAGTATTGGTCATTGTTTTTTAGTTTAGAGTTATTTGCATTTAATTTGTAAACATACATTTAAAAACACTACTACATATACTCTGTTCACTATAAATTAAGAAAAACACCTGAACAAAAAATGTATTTTATTGGTTTAAAAATCAGTAACCCTAGTTACCACAATAAAAAATGTATTTTATTGGTTTAAAACTAAAGTAACCGGAGTAACTTACTAGGTAATTATTATCAGTTTATAGTGGCCAAAGTATACTATCTTTTCTCTGACGTATGCATTTCGGGCAGTGTGGAATCCAAAAATAGTATATTAAATAGCGTGTTCCATCTAATAAACGCAACCTTATGGTGGTAGTCTTTTGTTTTTCATGCAATTGTTTTTTTTATTACGATTTGCAAATTCTCTGAGCTATAATATATTGATTAGTTTTCTTGAAATACAAAAAGTTAGAAATGTGCCGCTTCCTCCTCAAATAAAATACACTCTGTACAATTTGGTTTACATATTTTAAACCTCCTTAATTTGCCCTTATTACGGTTAATTAATTTTGCAAATAACATTGTACATAATAAGCAAACTTAAACAAAAAATACGGCAGTTACTTTGTGATAAAATTTAAAGTTAAGAACTATAATTGAACCATATTTTCTTGATAAAGATTGGAGCAATCAAGCTAAATGGGGAAATATTTCTTCGAAATAACCAATTTCATTTAAATATTGGATTTTCTATGGCGTTGTGCCAAACCGCAGGTATAAAACTGATTGCAATAAATACTTATACAAAGTTACATAAAATGTTAGGTATATACTCCACTGTTTTTGTTTAAACAAAGAGATAAATTTATTTCAATAAGGTGTTAAGGATATTAATAATCATCCACGACGATAACTTAATAAGGATTTAGGATATCCGTCTAACAATAATTAATCGCACTACTGCGTTGATAGCACTTTATTCTTTTTTTTTTATATAAAGATTTATAATAGGGGAGCCCACGATCTTAATGGGGATTTACTCGAGCGTCATAGAGACCTATTGGGCTGCAAAGCTTAAATTATAATAATAAAAAATTAATGTCATATAATGTATACCTTGTCATTTGTTTGGGAAGCGGCTATAGGTTTCTAAAAATGTCAAAACAATACTGTCATTATTTCGGCTTGTGCAAATTGTTCAAATCGTATCGGATTATATATTTTTCGTCATTTGTCAATTGAATTATTTTCTTTTTACATAAAAAAATAATTGCCATGCCTGAGAATGTCCAAATTTTTTTCAACTTTGTAGCACTCTGCTACCCTTACGTCACTCTTAAATTGTCAGATTAGTGAAATATACACTGTTTAGCATGTAATTAACTCCGCCCTTATTTTATTCTGACGAGTTCAAAAATTTCGGATGGATATATTTTTGCTTTTTACGATCGGCCCTGTATACGGGCCTCATATTTGGTGAAGGTACTTAATTGGGTACAAGGTTTCCTTCGGTATAATAAGCTGCCACCGCTGTAGTAAATCCCGAAATCTCTCTTGGGCTCCCCAACCATATAGAACCCCGCGAAAATCAAATGGGAAATTAGTATTAGTCAAACTTTTAAAATCACTGGGTTTAAATAGTTTTGGAACAGCAGGATCAAAAATGTCAATGGGTATTAGGTTCTAAAAACTCACGGACAAGAGTTATAAATTATCATTAAAGGTCCCCAATTTAACATTTAAATAAGTGCATTTGCTTCTTTGTGCAACAATTTTAATTTTTTAGTTTTATGTTATAATAAAAACAAAAATTGACATAGTCTCTTTATTGGCATAACCTTAAATCAGTTCCGGTTTCACCGGAAATGGCAGCAACTTTTTTTATTTTTAAAAAGCAATACCCTAGTTATATTTTTGTTGATCTTTATAAAATTTCCCTTTTAATGAAAAAATCATAATGTGTGTGACTTCTAACCTATAACTCTTTTCCCTGAAGTTTTTAAACCCAATGACCAGTGACACTTTTAATCTACTGTCCGTAGACTATCCTAGGTACTTCAATTTAGAAACTGCCTGCTATTTCGATTTTTGATCAAATTTGGTATACGCGGGATTTTTTGAGGCGCTGATCACGAATCTAAAAAAATAGTTGGAAACGTTTCGTTTCCGAGATATCCATCATTAAAATTGGCACTTAAACTAACCTTAGTTTTACCACTTACACTTTATTTTTTTATTAGCTTCCATTTCTATTAACAAACATCCACATGACTTCGAAGATTTTAATGGACCTTTTCTTGATTTTAGATTCTTTTTACAGAAAACATTATACAAAATATAGTTGAGGTGAAGTTTGTTTATTTAAACGCAAATTGTACGAATAATTTTTGTTTCAAAAAAGTAGTGGCGTACTATGATTTTCTTTAAAAAATATTTAATTTAAATTTCGCTCGAACGCCACTAAAAAAGATAAAAAAATTTATTTTAAAAAATGCCCCCAATGTGTAATGGCTATGTACCACATTTTATTAAAATTTGTAGAGTGGTATCACAGTTATTATAAAAAGATATATTTTTCTTTTAAGTTTCACACCCTGTATCTTAAAAGTTAGGACAGTCAGAACATAAGTTTTTTTGAACTTTCTTCGTAAAATCATCTAAGGATTCAAACCCTGCTTTTCATTAAAAAAATACAAAGGTTGAAGCTTTAATTTTTGAAACACCCTGTATATTTTTTTCTAAAAATACTAAGATTTAAAAAAATGTTAACGTTTGTTCTAAGCTAATCGATTAATGCCCTAAAATAACCCGAATTACAAATTATTACTTCCATGCAATAATCCTCTGGTAAGTAAAAAAGAGCATTCAGAAGAAAAATTATATCTACGCCACTGATGACTTTTTTTAAAACAAAAAATCCGTCCCGAGATAAATATCCGTAGTTTCTAAAAATTGTAGAGAAACAGTTAAAATCTTAAATACAGAATATGTGGTGCTCACAGAAACTTTGGAAATTGAAATTTTACCAAAATACAATTTAGTTACATTTGCGACGCTACTGACGCGTTAATATTTTTTTAGAAATAAAATTCTATTACAGTTTTAAAAGGGTACTTATGTACATTTAAAATTATCTAAAAAGTTAATCGCTGTGATAAACTGTTAAAAACAGGAAGTACAATATGAAAAGAAATAAATTTTATGAAAAAAAAATATAACATGAAAAATGGAGCAGATATCAAAAATCTTGTTTTTTAAAAATGGTCTACTGAATAACACAATATAAATAAAAAATTTAAAACTATTTTTCTTGTAGAATGTCGCTCTTGACAAAGTTTTTGTAAAAAACGGACTTTTCTGTTACACCCTGTAGAATAAAAACAAGAGAAAATTTACACAAAGTGAAATGGCCATTTTTTTCCAAGAAATTTATCCTACAGAACGGTAAAAGCCGCATTTTGCTATTGCATTTTATTTAAGAGTAATGATGATTTAAAATTTTACCAAAAAAATTTCCAGTTGCAGTTAAATTGAGCAGCAGTTTAGTTATTTGGAATATAATATAAAGTAAAAATATCTGTCTGTACTCCTAATATAAGGAAAATTTTTTATTATAAAAAATTGTTCTAAAATTAAATATTAACCTTTATTTACGTATGTATGTCCGGAAAAAAGTACTCACTTTTTCCCCTCGAAAAAAAATTATGAAAAGTCACATTTTAGTACCTGTTAACAGAGACAACCCGACACCCACGGTACTCTGGTATTTAGGCATAGACCTTCGTGGGATGTCAAAAAGATTAAAAAAAAAAGGTTTTTTCAAAGCGTGTGGATTTACACATACAGTAAGGGCGCGTGGGTCAGAATAAATTCATATTAAGTTACTGATTTGTTTTTTGGGAAAAACACTTAAAAACATCGATCTTAATTTTTGGCGGCGGTTTTTCCCTCGTAAATTCATCTATAGAGGGTGGCCCGAGGGATTGCTCAAAAATAGGACACATAAGGTTTTCGCCCACTTAGACGAAAGGTCGCCTAAATGGGTGAGCACCTTTAACTTCATTTCTTCCTTTATTTTTTATTCTTTCTTATTTTTTAATTATGCACTATATTCTAAGTATGTTTTCTTTTGTAGGCTTATACCTGAAGTTAACAATCACCGAAAAAATTTATCACCTATTTCCTTTTAAACTTGTGAAGACATGGAGGGTTGGAACACCTGCATTTAAAATCAAGAATTTATTTTTGCAAAATAATCAGACACGTCGCACTTTGTTTTTGAATGCAGTTTTTTTGGTAATATTACTTAAGTCAAAGGCTGTGTACAGTTATTATAAATGTCTACCATTTATGTGAAGACACTAAATTGGAACAAATTATTTGATGGTAATTCGTTGGGTACACGCCTCAATCTAGGAAAGAATGGGACCTCTTCGGTCATGGTTCCGGGGTATAGCGTGGTGACCCTGTTCAAGCCCTATTGACCCCTAGGAACTGGCCGGTTGCCTGAAATTAAATAAAGAACAACCCCAAAAAAAAAACAAAGATTCTAATTAAAATTCGACGTTTCGTTGGCAAATCTGCCACCGTTGTCAAGATAAAAGGTTACTTGATTTTTAGTTTTCCTGAAGATACTTCAGCGTCCAGCAAAGTTAACCATGTGTTATTTAAATTAACTGATATTGATGCTACACAGTTATCTTTATTTAATATTATGTACCTACGCACTTTTTCTTATTTTGCGTTTTATAGAACAAGTTTTCTTTGCTAAAATATTTGAAGCATCCCAGTTTATTCTGTGATTGTTATTAAATGCATGTTGACAATTTTTTTTTTTTGTGAAATGTTTATTATTTGTCGCGTTTGACCTGACGATGTCGCCTTTTATAAGCTAAAGTGTAACGGTGCTGGGGTTTCTAAGTTTATTGCAATTTTAAAAAAACAGAACATTTAGGTATTAATTTACGATATACTCGCAGATAATTGGTTAAATTATTATTTGTTCCCAAAGAGTTCGCCGTGGCGCCCCGGAGGTGGCAAAACGGGTAATCGAAGGCCAGGGACTTCTAACGACCGAGATATAAAGCATATACTTTATACATTGTACTTTACATGCAGAACTTTTTGGACAAAACTGTAAACATATTGCGAGTGAGAGCGCCCTGACAAAATACTAAAAAAGTTTGGGAATCCCTGATATTAATAATGTTTACCTGTTTATTTAAGTGTCAAAAAGTAAGTTTTTGCGCAAAAAAGAAACACATTTTTATGTTAGAGCGAATTATTTTGCCTCTTGAGCCAAACCAGAATGTCCGGTTTTTTGTTGGACTTGGATAAAAATCCATACTTTAAGAAAAAATATTATTACACATACACGGACTACAAGAAAAGTTTTCTAATGTGAATAATCATCACCAATTAAAGAAACGCACCTTTGTAAACATGTAAAATAATTATAGTAACAAATCAAGACTTCACAAAATAGTTAAATATTAAATTAAAATTGAAAAATATTTAAACAGTTAAACGATATCATCTGTCGTGTCAGAGTGTTGCAGAAGGTTGTTACGAAAATTTAAAGACAGATCCTGCCTCAAAATATATAATAACAAGTTTATATAAACATAATTTTTATTTTTGGAAAAAGCAATGGCGTACCATATTTTTTTAAAAATAATTTTAATATACATTCGGTAGGGATTTCACTGGTAAAAATAATTAGAAATCGTTTACATTGAAAAATGCCTTTTGGTGCTTAGTAGGGGCCAGTGGCGGCTGGTGATGGCCAATTTGATGCTGCAGCCGCACCATTGTTAAATATACTAATAACTTTTTTTAATTGTTGATTATTACACTCTATAAAATTACTTTTACCCGTTATTTATTTTACTATTTAACATATTATCAATATAAATGATTTATCACTTATAATAAGAGGCCTAAATAAAATTTTAAACATTGTTTTTTACCTATGGTGCGGCTGCAGCACACCAAATTGGCCATCACCAGCCGCCACTGGTAGGGGCGTTCCAAATTTCATAAAAATATGTCGAACACTTTTAAAGTTATAATAAAAATACAATATGTTTCTTAAAGCTGTAACACCCTGTAGTTGGAAGGATTAAGACATAATATGTTAATAGGAACTTTTTTTCTTAAAATGGACAAAAGAAATATATCCTGTATTTGAAGTCATTAATTGAATTACACCCTGTATAAATAGCTCTTACCGAATTTATAAACAAATTCATGTTTTTTTATGTCCGATTTTTTTCTGCAGCACATCTGGCAACCCTTGTTGCAACTTAAATATTTTTCTAAAGCAAAGTTTTAATATTTTACTGTTTATTTTCTACCTAAAAGAAAATGCCTGAAAATAGGAAAATAGTTGTTTAAAACAATCTATTTTGCAATTTTGTGGTTGATTTTTCGATACTTTTTGTATTATTTAATTAAGGAAAAGCAATTTCGCATTTTATAATTATTTTCTTGCTAAACTTAAATTAACCAGTTGCCTTTAAGCAATTCCACCTGTGTTTGGCAGTATGCTACGAAAAAATATATACTAAAATTAAATAAGTAGTTTATAATATGTTGTTTATCATTTAGCTTGGTAGCATTTGTATTTATATTTTTTTAATAGAATTTAATACAGGGTCTGACTACATTTTAACCGATTTTCACCGCTAATAACTTTAAAAGAATTACAGTTATTAATGTAATTATAATGCGGTTTGCGTAGCTTATTTTTTTAATCTTATTCTTGCTATTTGGTTGAGACATTTCGTTAACATAAAAACAAAATGGCCGATTTTCCGATATAGGGCAACTTTGTTTTTTTAAATTGAACACCATGTATATTTTTTTACTATCTTAAAATATATTTTTCCCCATCAAAAAGTAACATAGCAATTAAAAGTAGTATTTGACAATAAAAATTTGCTACATACAAGGTTACAGAAAAAAAGATACTGCATAAAATATAAAGTTAATTACTTTTTTCCGCGGAAAGAAGTAATTAACATTTTTAAAAAGCTATTAGGAATTATTAAAAAGTTTTATGATCACTAAAACATAATATTTAAAGTTCTATTTTAGAATATAATAAAAATATTTTTCACATAAACTATGGGTGTATTTTACCATCAAAACCAACTGAAATTATTTTTGGATTATTGGAGCATAATTTATGTTTTGGCGTTAATATAGTTAAACTAATATTTTTAGTGAGCCATTAGGCCAATATAAATTTTGTTGTTAATGCAGAAATATGAAATTAGAGTTAGTTATAGTTAGCTGTAGGTTTATTAATTAAAATATGTATTCATCTTAAAATAATTTTATTTATTATTTAATAATAGTTTTTCAAGATAAAGTACGAACGCTGTAAGTTCAACACAGCTACGTCATCAACAACCAAATATTTATATATAAAAGCACCGACTTGCCATGCATTTTTTTACCATAGACGTCGCTTAAATTGTCGCACGGAATAACTAGCAACTGCAAATTGTAGATATACGGTTTCTGTAGTCGATGAGATGTGTGTTTGGGGCAGTTAGTTAAAAAAATTTATAATAAGTAATAAATTCCACTTTACTGTATCTTTCCTGACAACTAAGAAATATAGGAAAACATTTAACACGACCTAAAATGGCCAAATTCGTTAGATTAAATGTTATTTATTTGTAATTTAATATTTGTAGGTGTTCCTATGTCATTTTAAGTAAATAATAAAAAAAAATTAAAGAAAAATTTCCTTATGCTTATTGTGTTGGTTAGGAATATGCAAGTTGGTTTATTTTATTTCTTTTTCTCGAATAGCAAGCAATAAAAAATAAATAAAAACTAGCGCAAATGCCAGTATCGTACATCGTTATCAGAGAAAGTCCTGTAGATGCAGCTCAAGACGCGACTAAGCATAATAAATTTGATCAAGATCGTTTTAAATTAGTCTCTTAATTCTAAAAATAGCACTTTTAAATTTAAATAAAATTAGGGCATTATTAAAATATAATTTAAAAAGATTTTAGAAAAGAACTTTGGCACCCTGTATCTTGTAAAAATGCATTTAAAATGAATCACCCCTTAAAATATAGAATTGAAGTTTCCGCACACCCTGTTTAAGAAAAAGTGGTAAGAGTTTAAATTGTATAAGGTTTTAAAACATTTAATTCTTTATTATATGTAGAACCAAATGGTTTTAAGCCAAACTTCTTTACAACCCTTAAATAAATGTTTATTTTCTTGCTGCATTGGCTTATAATAACCTTCAAACTAAAACTAGAATATATTTTAGATAAAGATTACAGTCATTAAGCCCAATGGTTAACTATTCCTTTTGTAGTACCAATTTCAATAAAATAATGGATTTTCCGTGGCCTACGGCCAAACCACAGGTGATATTAAAGTTGTACTTAAATTTAATATCCAACTGGAAAATAATTATAAAGTTACAACTAAACTTTATAAATTAAAATGGAAATTTGATATCATAAATCCAATTTTATTCTTATCGCAGGACTCAAAATTTAAAGAAAATTAATTATAAGGACTTCAACCCGTCAAATTTCGACAAGATATATATAGCTATACAGGGTGATTTTTAACCTATACGCATAATCTTTGAAAAATATTGTTAAGGGAAAACAATGGCCGAAAATTAAAAAATGTTAGGAAAATATTTTTTTTTTGTATGTGTGTGTGTGTGTTAGGCGTCTAAAAAAAAGGACATTAAAGGTACGCGCACATACGTCGGCATCGGACGGATGATACGGATTGGAAAAAACAGTTGTAGTAAAATTAAATGCAGCAGTGTACCATGTGCGGGCGGTTGGCACCGGGTTTAAAAAATCCCGCGAGAATATAGCAACTTTAATTAAAATCCGGCCATTACCATTTCATATGGGCGATACATTTCAAATCAAAAGATAAGCAACAGGTAATCAGTGATACGCGATGGGCAACATGCGTCGGTAGTGTAAATAACATCATAATTCGTAATACCGCCGTCTTTTCGGTCGGGTGTCATAAACCAATGGTATTTACACTACTGACGCATGTTGCCCATCGCGTATCGCTTATTACCTGTTGCTTATATTTTGGTGTGAAATCTGCCTAAGTCAGCAGTTGTGGCAAGTATTTACCTTTGACTACGGTATGTATATCCCATTATTTCTGTTACGTCAAGCAGATTGTCCGAGGTCAGCTGCGTGCAACATTTTGTACAAGTCTTGCCGCAGTGTTTATCGCTTGTTGGGCGAAACAACCCCCTTGGGCTAGTCTGGCTCTAATAAATAAGTTTTATGCTATTAAAAATACGTGTTTAAACTATTGTTTATAGATAATGTTCCGGAGGTAAAATACTCCATTTGGATCTCCGGGCGAGGGGTGCATCCGGGAGGCCTTCATCGAGAAGTTTAATTTCTTTTGCAAATATATGTGGGCTTAACACCAATATAAACTCCGTTTACCATTACCTTTAGTCATCTAAGCCCCACATACTGTTTCTAACGGAATCTCAAATAAGTTCCAAATCTTCAACCAGCCACCTTCTGTTCTCAGGCTACGAACTTATTTCGGCTTTTCGCCCACATGGTGTGCTCGAGTTTCCAATCTTGAATCGGGTAGGCCCGATATCCTTGCACTCTAATAATTCCTATGTCGAATTCTTTGACCTTCTTTCAACAAAGATCGATAGTATAATTTCTCAGTTTCCATCACCTGAAACAATCGTGCTTGGCGACTTCAATGTTCATAATAAGCATTGGCTGGGCTCTTCAAAAACTGACCCCCAAGGCAGACCAGCCGAAATCTTCGCAGTCAGTAACTCTCTTGCCAACCTTATTATGGAACCCACCTACTTTCCTAGGGTCCCAAATCATAGTTCAAATCCTCTAGATCTCTTTCTTACCACCAACCCCGAACTCTATCAAGCATCTGTCACAGCTCTCCTAGGTCGCTCAGATCATGGCTTAGTTACTATATCTTACCCTGCACATCCCGAGGTAAATGAATGCATGCCACCACGCACCGTATGGCACTACAACTCAGCCGACTGGGATGGCCTGAGGGACTTCTTCGCCACTTACCCCTGGGATTCCATCTGCTTATCTTCTCGTGATCCTTCTGAAATTTGCAATCAACTAACTGAATCAATTCAATTGAGCATTGAAACCTATATTCCACACACCATCAAGAACCCCAAACAATCCAATAACAAACCCTGGTTTTCCAAATCTTGTGCATAAAGCTAGAATTTTAAAAGTTCAGGCTCACAGAAGTTTCTACAGGATCCTAGTCCAGAAAACCGACAGGCCAGCATTGAAGCAAGAAACTACTACAATCAAACAATTTCTGAAGCCAAAGACTCCTTCGACAATCGTATTAAAAACAAAGTTCTTTCTTGCTCAAATGGCAGCAAATCTTTCTGGTCCTTTGCGAAAAACATAAGTAGGAATTTTTGTACCAGTTCTTTTCCACCACTAACTTTGGAAGATAAAATTATTTCTACCGCTAAAGGAAAGGCAGAACTATTTGCTAAACAATTTGCTGCCAATTCAACCCTTGACCCTCTCGTAAATCATCCAATTCCAGCTATTACCCCAGTTCCTCATAAAATGCCCGATATTATTTTTAAGGTGAAACACATTAAGCGTATCCTTTCTTCTCTTAACACCAAGAAATCGTCTGGGCTGGACGGCATACCAGCAGTCGTTTTAAAAAAATGTGCTCCAGAACTTGCACCAATCTTAACTCGGCTCTTTCGAATTTCTTACGACACAGGTATCTTTCCGGAGAGCTGGAAAGCTGCACGTGTTCAACCTATTCCCAAGAAAGGATCTAAATCTCTTCCATCTAACTATAGACCAATTTCAATTCTATCAGTTCTTTGTAAAGTAATGGAAAAATTCATTAATTCACAAATTCCTAAGTATTTAAAAAAGAAAACACAAAATTTTGCATGACAGGCAGTATGGATTTCGCCACAAAAGATCTACAGCAGACCTTCTTTCCTTCGTATCACACTGCTGGAATAAGTCTCTTGAGTTTCTAGGTGAGTCCCAGATCGTTGCTCTTGATATATCCAAAGCTTTTGACCAGGTCTGGCATGCCGCACTTCTTAATAAACTTCCCTCCTATGGTCTTTCAACTAAACTCTGTACTTGGCTCTCTAGTTATCTATCTGATCGACGTATATCAGTTATTGTGGACGGCCATTCTTTAAGCTTTCACCAAGTAAATGCTGAAGTGCCTCAGGGCTCAGTTCTGGCACCAACATTGTTTCTTCTTCACATCAACGACCTTCTCTCGTCCACAACTAATTCCATTCATAGTTTCGCCGACGATAGTACCCTTCACTCCAGTTTTCAGGTTCCTAAACCCATCACTAAACCTGATTTGGAAAACAAACGCAGAGCGATGCAGATATCTCTTTCGCAGGATCTTAATTTAATATTGATTGGGGCGCCAAAAATCTCGTCCATTTTAATGCATCCAAAACACAATCATGTTCCTTGTCGCGAAAAGAGTCATCAAATACTCATCCTCTACTTATGAGCGGCCAAGTTTTACAGAGCAAAGACACCTTCAATCTTGTGGGCGTCACATTTAAAAGTAACCTTAACTGGCATAAACACATTGTATCTATAGCCACGGCAGCTTCAAAAAGCTTAGATTTCTCTTTCGAGCCAAAAAGTTAAAGATATATTTAAAAATACTTTTTTAAATTAAATAAGATAAGCTGGTTGCGGGACATATGTTTATAGCCCCTTATATTTCGTAACACCGTAAAAAGCACCCTTTATAGGGACTCGTTAGTACGCACCTTAACTTTTGTAATAAATTAATTTAGAATTGTAAATACCGCATTAAAGTATATAGTTTGTTTATGGGCTTCTTAAATTAAAATAAACGTTATATTTTAAGAAAACAGTTTTATTTTAAATTTTCTTATTTTTTCCTGTGATTAAGTAGAACAAATGTATTTTACCTAATCATACATTAAAACTTACTTATTAGTTTTACATCTGAGGTGGGTGCAGTATCGACCCTAGGGGTTGCCGGGGCCTTCCCTAATGTGAAAAGAATTAAACAAAAAGCATCAATTGTCGGAAGCTATCATAAAACAAAATGCATGTACTTGTTAAGTTTTTTTACGTAGGTAAGAATCTAATTTTTTTCAGTTTGTTGTAACGTAAACATTAACAACCTCTACCCCCTGCCCGCGTCGCCACTGGTTGTAAGCTACAACTTATTGGGAAAAACAAATTTAAGAAAGTAATTTAGAATGTACGTAAATATTACTTACAAAATTAAAAACCTAATATATTTTAAAAAAGTTAATACTAAAGTATTGTGTAGATTTATTAAATTCTTTTATTTAGCTTTTTTCTTAGATTTTTGACAAAAAGATTTTTTTTGCACTTCTAAGTCATTTACCCAAATTTCTCAGGCTTCCTGGAAACGTAGTAAAAAAGCAAGAATGTTTACTTTCTACGAACAAATTAGAAAATGCAAAATATTTTATGATTACTTTCTCCTGTGTGTCATTACCTCTTTATAGTCCCATGGTATTTCCTGGAATATTTCAATTATTTAAGTAAAAATGACCTTTTAAATCAGTGGCAGTAAAAAGTTTCTTTTCATTAAAACACTTATTTTTTTCCGGTTTGACCTATCTTATTTCTGGTTAGTTAACATGATATATCAATTTTAAAAAGGTTTTTGATAGTCCCTCGGAAACTATTAGGTTTAGGAATGGGGTATAATTAACAAAAAGATTAAGGAACACGTGTTTAGTTTAAATTTAATGCTAAAGATAGTGGTTTCCATTTGATCTATTAAAGTTCTTTATTGCCGAAAATCAATTTCTGTGGCAGTTCCGGTAAAACCTAAAATAATATTTTTACAGTAATAGGATATAGGGGCCAATAAATTTGTCTAAATAAATGATTAGCTCTTTTTGTCATTACCTGTTTTTTAACAAATCGATAAAAATGGCGGTTAACTTGACATTTTCGAACGCCATTATCTCAAAAGGGTAGGTATAGCATGTGGTACATGTATTTTCTTGGACCTGCCTGTAGAATTGATTTTTGAAAAGATATAGGGTGTTACATTTAAAAATAGCAAAGTTAAAAGCACTTCCAGTTAAACCGGATGTGTCAAATAAAATCGGAAACAACCAAAATTTGCATCCTATCCATTCCAGCCATTCATCCGACCAAAATATTAAAATTTTGTAACACTTCTTAAGAAAATACCAAGCTTGATACTAATCTCGTGGGCACCGGTATAAATACAAAATGTGCATAAAACACATAGTTTAGTAAATATAGGGATATAGGCAAAAACTAAACCGATTTCAAAAAAATAAATAAAACTCACTAAAAAGTTAAAAATAATAATAAAAAATAAAGTCGGGTAATAACATAATATGGTATTAAAGTAAAAAAGCTTTTGCTTATTTAGTTTTTCATATTTTGTAGTTTAGCGCATAGGTTATTACCCGACTTTATTTTCCTATTTTATTAAAACTGATTTTTACTTTTTACTTTTTTTTTGAAATTAGTTTAATTTTTTAGTGTTTATTTTTTATTATATAATTTATTATTATTACTATTAAATCGGAAAACATACACTAAAAATCCCTACTAGTACCTCTTTCCAAGACTTCATTAAATAGCACAGGGACGTTTAATTTGATTGACTTGAAACTTTACAGACGGTTATGCAAAACTGTCACATTGGGGGTCATGGTAAGTTCTGGTTTTTATTATTTTTTTAAAATTTTTAATTAAACAAATTTTAAAAGAATATGTTAGTAACCATAACTAACCATGACCCATCCAATGTTAATCAATCAAATTATACGTCCCTGTGCTTTTTACTGTAGTCTGTCTTTCAGTTCGGTGAAAAGAGTAAATTTTGTTAAAGAATTTAATAGCAATTTGAAATCTGTCTTTGTATTCTAATATTACTTGTTTAACGTTACAACAATAGGTGGCGCTAGTACTCATAGAATAAACATCTCTTATGTTTGAGCATATGGCAGAAAACAATAAGTCAAGTACCTCTCTTCTTGCGATTCTGACTTGGTTTCTCTATAGTACCACCCCGAAAGTGCACTTTTTCAAACAAAAGAATAATTTTTAAAATCGGTTTACAATTGACGAAGTAATCGCGTAACATACAAAAAAATAAGTGTGTTTAAGTCAAAAGTAAAGATTTCGATGTTTAAGACACTATTAATTTTGTTGCTTCTAAAGAATTAAGAATTAATAAATGTAATGTGGATTATGGTGCGTGAAAAGAATGATTTTATGTTCAAAGCGGCTTTAACTATTTAATAAATCGAATAAAGGAACTTTATTTTTATAAATAGTAATAATGAATAATTATTACAAATAAATATGACACATGGAAAATTACATATACCGAAACCACAAAATCGCTTAAAAGCATCATTTATCTCAGCTGTTCGCTTCGGAGCCTCTTTCTTGCTGCTATTATGGTTTCTGCGTAGGGACTGTCAACGTTATAAGACCCTACGTCCCAATGACTCGATTTCATAGCGAAAATCCCGATTTACGATATGGCATAAAATATTTAAAAACCCATTTATCAGAATTTCTAAAAAAAAAATTAACCAATTTACTTAATTTCTTCTCATAATAGCAATTCATTTCATTTTTTTCAAAATTTTTCGTTAATGGAAATTGACTGTTGGCACAATCTTTCGAAGCAACTTTGCAATATCAGTATAACTTGCTGCTGAATTTTATAAATACAAAATGATAAAGTGAACTTTCCCCTCCCTCGGCTAAACTTAACTAACACAACCAGAAATCTAGGTGTCTCGACATTGGAATTTATGCCTACCCTATTTTTGCCACACTACATGGTCTATTTATTTGGAACCACTGATCTCGATGGATTGCCAATGTTATAACCTGCGCGAAACATAAGTTACATTTCATGGGCGAAAAACCGGTTTGTTCGCAAGCCAGTTGTGGGTAAACGCACCCGGCTTTAAACAAACTATTCGCATTATAGGAAAGAATTTGTTGACGGCGTCCTGGTTTTCCGTTCGAAGTACGGAAGCTAATGAGCGTTACGGTCAAACCGCGGACGAAGGGTACGGGGTGCCGGTGTTTGTATTTTGCCACGGTTTTTAAGTGCGCATGTTCGTCCACCCACTCCGCGAGGTCGTAAAAATCCGAAAAATGCTTCTTGCTACTGCGGATCTAAATGTAGGTTATCTATGTTTGGAACACAACACTTAACGATTCAATAATGGTTTTTATGTCAGAGAAGACTATAATTCCTAATAAAAAGTTCTATAATTTTAGAATCGTCGGGCGTTAGTGACTGTTAAGATTTTGACTCAGTGTCGAGCAAAACCCCAAGCAAAACACACTATTTTACCACTTTTTTTTTTAGGTGCCGGACTCATGTAAGGCTTATATCCCTTCCTTTAGGACTTCAAATGGTATAGACAGACTCTTAAATTTTTATAGAAAAAGTACTAATTAATATACGACGATTTAATAATGATTAAGTATATTGTTTGAAATTTAAATAATAAAATGCCTATTTCAGGAAATATTCTACATCAATAAACGGATACCTAATTAAAAAAATGTTATTTCAATTATTCCCAAAGTGTGTTTCTGAAAACCTATTTACATCCAAGACTAATAAATTCTTTAAAATATTTATAATTTTACCAAAGGGTTTGTGGATTTAGGGCTTTTATAAGTAATTATCCATTATTAAACATGTGTCTGTACAAGATATTAAAACAAACAAGGGCTGATATTCAATTATTAATTGAAAAGGTTAACATTTAATATGTTGAGTGCTGTTGAAATATGTCAAAAACTGAAGGCTATATTGTGGCTGAATGTTTTCTTCTGCGAAGGCACAAAAAATATAATTAATTTTGCAGTTTAGCCATTACGTACATAAGATTCAACTGTGTCTACAGTGGAAAATATTGAAAAAAACAATTTTAAATGTATTTGGGGTAGATATACCTTTTTTACTTAATTAGGTTTAGTTGCGTCAATTAAGCTTTTTTTTAAAGTCCTTGAAACAGCTCCGATTAATTTTTTTGACGTGATAACGTCTTTTAATTCAACGGACCCAGGGGCACGCACCAAAACACATGACTCATGCGATGTTACCTCGCGCATTCCATTTAAGGCATGAAGTGTAAGCGAGAGCGCGGAACGAGCGACAAAGAGGCACAATCTCGGCGTTCAGCAGAGTTCGATATTTGTTTCTCTCCTACTTGAGTGAGCGTGCAGTGAAAAGTGAATGTGGTGTCAATTGTTTATAGCAACGATAATTGCGACGATAAAGGAAATGATTCTTTCGATATTAAATATTATGTTCAGTGATATATTGTCGAATATTCGTGCTTTCATCATTAAAATGAGTAGCACCGGTCCGCTAGTGCAGCGATTGTAGGTTATGCTATAATTGACAAAACTATAACAATAAGTTAACAGAACTATTTCACGATGAGTAAAAATCAATGGCTTTACTATTTGATCGAAATAATTATCGAGCATAGCTATGATTTTAAAAAATTAAAACATAAATGTTAAATCTTCCACATATCATAATAACTTGGTCTGAAATGACAGGTTGGACCAGCCAGCCGTCAAAAGGAACAATTCTTCCTCTATATCAAACACGTTGAGGCGGGCTTTTTAAAAGCTAGAGTTACAAAAATTTTAATGATGTTTTTAAATTTTAAATTCTAAATTTAAGACCTATCCTTACATAGTATAAAATAAAGTCCTCTTTTTTCTGTCTGTCTGTAATATGTATGTATGTGTATGTATGCTTATATTTTTAAAACTACTCAACGGATTTTGATGCGTCTTTTTTATAGATAGGATGTTTTAAGAGAAAGGTTTATATATATATATACAGAGTGTTTAAAAAATAAGTTATATATTATATTTTAATATTGACGTTACTATTCTGCAAACGGATTTTAATGCGGTTTTTTCTTAATAGGTACAGTGATTTAAGATGAAGGTTTTTATGTATAGTAATATAAAAAAACATATACAGACTGTTTAAAAATAGTTTACATTTAAAATCTGATATAGACGTTACTAGTCTCAACGGATTTTGATGCGTTTTTTTTTAATAGAAGAGTGGTTCAAGGGAAAGTTTTATATGTATAATAATATCCAAAAATATCATATACAGAAGTGTTTAAAAAATAGTTTACATTTTATATTCGATATTGAGGTTACTATTGCAATTAAAAAAATGTTTATAGGAATTATGCACAGGTATCTATGGTTAATAAAAAATATGAAATTTGCCATACATGGTGGGTTAAAAACGGGTATATTAAAAATTCTTAAAACTAAAATGCAATTTAACTACGTTTTTATATCTTGAGATCTACAAAATTGCTTAAATATGAAGATTTGCAAAATAATTATTAGTATTTCAAATAATATTTTACAGGGAGTACCAAATTTTTTTATTAAGTTTCTTATCACTATTCTATGGATTTTGATGCGTTTTTTGACGTGACAACGTCTTATAATTCGATAGGAGCCGGCTGCACGCACCAAAAACATGACTCATGCGGCGTTACCTCGCTCTGAGGCGTTCCATTTAAGGCTTGAAGTGCAAGCGAGAGCGCGGAAAGAGCGACAAAGAGGCACACCGGCCTCCGTGCTTGGCAGCGTTCGACATCTGTTTCTCTCCTACTTGAGTGAGCGGTCCGCGTAAACAGCTGCTATACAATAAAACATTTACATGTTTTCGTCAAGTATAAAGTGCAGTGAAAAGTAAATGAGGTGTCAATTGTTTATAGCAACGATAATTGCGGCGCTAAAGGTGACGATTCTTTCGATACTAAACATATGTTCAATGATATATTGTCGAATATTCGTGCTTTCATTATTAAAATAAATAGCAACGGTCTGCTATGACGTTGTCACGTTCAACTTTCGTCAGTAAACCGACTTTTGCAGACTACCAAATTTAAAAAAAATGTTTTTTTTAGATTATTTAAAATCGGAAAACTTCCAGAGCGTTGAATTTAATTATTTATGTTTTTAGAACAAAATAAATGTTATTTATACAGCTTGTCCAGTAACTTTCCAACAATTTAAGGGGTGATTTTGCAACGGAAAATAAGAAAAAACTTATTACAGTGTCTCCGCCCAAATTCTTTATATACGAGAAACTTTATAAATATTAATTTTATGAAAAAGTTATTCCTTATAAAAAGTTTTGCATGATCTAAAACCTAAATTGCAATCATTACATATATAAGAGAAGAAAGTACCCCTTATTTTTGAAAATATCGAAAATTATTATTAAGGAAAAATGTTTAGGTATAAAATTACTCCTAAATATGCAAACTTGTTTATTTACAATAAAAAAGTTTTCTTTAATTTTTATGCGATAATGAGCGTTTCAGTGACTTTTCACTGTTTTGACTGTTCTTAGCTTTTTTAGATATTACATTTTTAAAATAAGTATTTATCAATAATCGTGACATTTCAAATAGTTTTAAAGATTTCTTGATTTTTTTAAAACCATTTTTTTATTGCATTTAGGTGGCCATGATTGGACGCAAATGAATCATAAGACCTTAGGAGATGTTGGAAAAATACCAAAGCAATATTTTAGTGACTAGTTTGAACGATAGGAATAAAACAATTTGGCGATTTGACATTTTCGTGAGCTATAGTTTTCAAATGGCAACCTCTTTTAGACAAGCAATTTTTAAATGAAGAATTTTTTGATAAATCTAACAATACCAATTTATTTGCGATCGGAATAAAAATTAGGTCATAAATAAAGGATCCTAGCCACGTTAATGCAATAATAAAATTGCTCTACAAATCAAGTAGGCGTAAAACTTTTAAAGATGACAAATTAGTATTTACAATTGTCTTGGGAATCCAAAAATGTTAAAATATACAGGGTACTCCATTTAAAAATTTAAAATTAAAGTCATTTCCAGGTAAACCGGAAGTAACAAAAGTATGAAACATGCCAAAACTCTACTCTTTTTATACCATTTTTTTTATACCAAGTTTTATTTCAACATGTCTAATACTCCAAAAGTTATGGCTTGTTATGCGTTGACACCCGGTAGATTATTTGGCATTAATAGTTCAGGAAATAAAGCTGTAAAAAGGTAAAACCTGGTAACTTTTTGGTTCCCCTAGGGGTGAAATTTTGTTATTACATTTTAACAACCGAATCCATTGGTAAAGTAATTCTAAGCAAAAATGTTCTATACTTACATTGTTTTTACAACACTAATAGTTATTTGCGATTAAAAGTAACGATTTTTCGACGGAAAAATTGAACGTTTAATGGGTTTTTCGCTAATAACTCGAATTCATTAAAAAAATTGTACGAAGCAAAATTGTAGGTTTTAGAAAGACAAACAAAATTATCTTATTATAATTTTTCTACGGCTTAATACGAACTGAGATACGAAGTGGTAATTGTTAGCTTTTTTTAATCAAATCTAAAATTTAATAGATTCAAAGTCAAACTACGAGAATACTTTGCATTTAAAAAAAAATAAACCTTTACACATAATCAGACATTTTTAGCTTTAAAATTGAGTAAGTTATAAAAATAGGGTCAGTAACTAATTTTTCTACGAAAAAATCAATAAAACAACCTCCTAACTACCCCCTAATTAAAGTTGACCTTTAGTCATTTACAATTCTTTTATTTAATGTATTGGTAATACGTTTAAGAAGTTTTAGTAATTAAAAATGTCTTATTTAAAAAATAATATGAAGATTTTTATGCTCCGAAGTGGCCTATTTAATTTTTTCGAAAAAAATTGATTGGTTTTTTAACGTCTCTTCTTTGTTTTTTATGATTTTTTTTTTATTATTATTTTGTGGGGTTTTTCAAAGCTACAAGGCTCTGTAAGTAAAATTCCTTAAGATTCTCTGGTATTTTAATAATGTGAATTTAAAGGGCTCGAAGAGAGTGCTGGTCGTTCGTAAATAGACGGTTTTAAAGGACTACATCTCGCCAAATATTGACTGCACGGAAAACCTACGCACAGAAAAATTTAGTCATTAAAAAACCGGCAATTTAAATTTTCATGATTTTTCTTATTCTAGTATTTTCGAAGTTATTTAGAAAAAAGGGGGAATATGAAATATGAAATTGTTAATAATCGTTTTTACTTTAACAATAATTTTTCCTAAAATTAAGAATTTAAAATTGGTCACACCTTTTGAATGTATGATTAATACCTGTATTAAGAGAACTGCAAAAGAGTAAAAGTCAATTTTATTTAGGAGGTAATTAGGGGCTTGTCTTATTTGATTTTTCGTAAAAAAAATAAATATTGACCTTATTTTTATCAAAACTGAATTAATTTTTATGCTAGAAACCTAATTAATTTTTAAGCTAGAAAGGCCTTATTAGGATGTTCAAAAATATTCCATGAATTTTCTTTAAAATATGCAGCATTTTCCCGTTATTTTACTTTAAATCTATCAAATTTTACATTTAAGGAAAAAACTAACCATTAACACGCCGTATTTTTGTTTGTATAGGTTGTATAAAAATTACAATAACACAATTTTGATCATCTTCTTAAAACCTACAATTTTGCTTTCTACAGTTTTTTTATTAAAATGCATAGGTTTCGAGAGATTCGCGAAAACCTCATTAAAAACGTCCTTTTTTTTGTCAAAAACTTATTACTTTCAATTGAAAAGTATTAGTTTTACGAAAAAAAACATAAAGAACATTATTTGCTTAGAATTACTTTTTCAATTGATTTTGTTGTTAAAATGTAATAAAAATTTCCACCCCTAGGGGAGGCATCCACCCCCAGAGTTTTATCGCCCTTCGGTTCGATATGGGTTTTGTACCTTGGGTTATTTCTTATCTTATGTTAAAATTTTAAATTAATTCAAGCAGGACCAAAAAATTGCCAGGTAAAATGATTCTATTTTCTGTACTATAAACATCAGACTATATATTATTAAATTCTTTAAATTATGCTTAATTATAGGGTGGGAATATGTAAATTGGTCAAATATATCATAGCAGTGACTTTAATATATCTATTGTGTTAAAATCTAAGTACTTTGTTTTCCTTTATAATTTGTGTTTTATCCAGATGGCATTTTCGTTAATTTATTTAAGGTACTTCGTCTAGTCTTCTCTGTTCACATTTATTATATGTATACATCGCCTAAAATGGGAACAAAATTATATGATATTTACCACATTTGTCGACATGGGTGAGCCATCAAATTATTATATTAAAGAATATCCACCTTGCCCCATGTGGCCTGCAGAGTCAGGGATTAGTAGCAGAGTGTCTCTGCACCACCATTATGTTTCTTGCATGCATGAAAACTCCAATAAACACCATTCAGTCGTGATTGAAGAGCCTTGCAAAAAATAATTTTGCATCAAAAGTACTTGTATTTTTTTAATAATAATAAAATTATTTTTAGAAAATATGTTTATTAATAAAATAAGATTAGAAAGATATGAAAATACCTGACATCGACACATCAAAAACACGCAAGCAGCTAAAGCAAACGAATTGAACTCCTGCAAATATTATCTTTGATAGCTCCCATTTACGACAACTTAACCAATACATTTGGAAGGTTATTTGTCCCATGTCCTAATATATTGTGCAATAAAAAATACAAACATAATAAATAAACACAGAATCAAAAATCGGCCATTTTACAGAAAGCTATACATATTACATATACATATATACATATATATTATTACATATTATTTTCACATATACATATACATGTACATATCCTTTAAATATAAAGTCTGGTACCTTTACCTTTACTGTCAGGTGTCTTCCATAGTTTTTTAATGGGCAAAAATAAAATTAAAAATGGAATTAGCAACTGTAATTTGTAAGTACTTTCACCCATGTATAGTCTGACAACACACAGGTAAAACCTTCTAAGTATTTGTAAAAATATATTGATGTTCTATATTTAAAAATGCTGATTTTTTAAGCTTTATAACTACCAGGTCCCAGCCCCTACTGACGGATAATTTTTGTGATCACTACCGTGTCGAACATTTGCTCATAGATAGAGTAACGCTTTTCGCTATATGGGCACGGCTGAGTGTGTATTTGATTTATTTAAGTGTTTTTATTTTTAAACAGTAAACATGTCATTAAAATCGGTGTTTATGCACAAATAGGTGTTAAATACACCAAGTCTTTTTAAATATTATATTAATTAGCTACGCCACTGACTTAAAGCCAACAGTTGAAGTAGGGGAGTTTAATACGGGTCGAAGAAATGAAAAACATTTTTTTTTATTTGAGAAAAAACGCTTTAATTCTTCACCAGACTTCAAAATTGTAACAATAGTAATATATGTAACAAGTGCATAAAGTGTTTTTATTATAAATGGGAAGCTTGAC
The DNA here is from genome assembly GCA_014170235.1 of Listronotus bonariensis. Taxonomy (NCBI): domain Eukaryota; kingdom Metazoa; phylum Arthropoda; class Insecta; order Coleoptera; family Curculionidae; genus Listronotus; species Listronotus bonariensis. The sequence goes on along the minus strand of JACEGR010002740.1, from coordinate 87,389 downwards.
AGCACCAGCCATTAGTAGCGATGACGGTAATACCATGAGTAAAAAAAACACTTTATGCATGTGTTACATACTATATTTTACCCACGACGGTAAAAAACAACATTTTATACATGTTTATTTATCTTTATTTATTAATTTTAATTATTGCATAGTATGAGCCATTATATTGCAACAAAAAATTATAGCCCCCTTATTTTTTAAGAGCATATATATCCATTTTATAACTATGCATTTATTATTTAATATTAGAAAATTGGATGTATTTATTTTTAGTAGAAATAATACTAATACAGTATAAATTCCTTCTCAATTTCTTAAGTCATCTATATTCATTATTTGATACTATTAATTTTATTAATTTCTATTAAATTTATTTGCAAACTGTCAAATTTTTAAACTAGTGACACATTACATTGCATAAATTGATATTTAAGTTTATTGTCGTCGTCATTGAAACATAACACTAATTCAAAGTGTAAAAAGAAGCGAAGTGTTAAAAAGTTACACTCTAAGTAGTGTACCCTAGAATGAAGTATTTAAACTTCGTGTTAACGATTCAAAACAACATTTTTTAGCGGTCGTAAAAAAAAATATTTTTGAGAGAGACGGGAACGACAAACTGTTACAACAGTTTAGGCCTCACTGATAGATGTGGAATAAAAATATGATTTTTAGCTATAATTATAACATTTTGTTATCTCTATTTCTAGGACAGGCAATTAATGCTTAATAACTAAACATACAGAATGTAACTGGCAGGGTTTGAATAACAAATTGATATCAGATGATGATGTAGCGGTGTTCTTCGTAGGCGTTGATCTTTACTGTTGGTTGAGTTAGGTTGGGGTCCACAAATATATTTATTAATAAAAAAATATTTTATTTTATATTGGTAAATATATTTATGGTCAATTTACCTGTTTTTGTAAATTTACACTGTTACAAATTCGATCTTAACCAAAATATTTTTTGCTTATAAAGTTCTATTAATGGTGTTTTACGTGAATTAAATATTATCTAAAACAAAATGTTACAGCTTTAAATATTTCATATAATATATGAGCTCTATCATTAAATTTTTTAACAGTTTGTCAGTTATCCCATTTTATCTAAAATAATAATTTTAATAAAATTTCAGAAAACGTATTTCATTATGAAACAAAAGTATTATTTGCTGACAAAGACGTAATCAAATACGTTTTCAATACGTAAGTAAAAAACAAAAACAATTTGGATTGTTTTATTCCTCACCAAATTTAATTCTGGTGTACTTTTTGAAGTAGCTATCAACAAAAAAGTTTTGGCTATTAATAAAAATGTATAACACAGTTATATTTATTTTTGTACCTCTCCTTATAACATTATTGCAAATATTTGAGCACAGCTTGGAAAAGTTATTTTAGCTTATAAACTTCAAGTACCAGGAACGAAGTGTCGTCAATAAAACAACAATTTTTTAGGGTTGATAGAAGCAGCAATCAATCAATACTTTTCTGATCTACAGTACCTTCGTCCATTTGCATTACCCTCTTCCTATAAAATAAAATTATCTACGCCAATGAAATAAGGGGCCTAGTTTTAGGTTAGTGCTAATCTTTATTTTTGCTTTTTTAAATGATAGTTGGATAAATGGGTACCAATAACTGCTGGTTTTCAAAGCTAAAAAAATAGTGTTTTAGACTATGGTCACTACCATACCGAAGTAAACAAACTTTAAAAAAGAATACTGCCACCTGAATTTAAACTTTTAATAATAATTTTGGTAAGTTTCATACATGCTTTTCTACTATTGTGGTTTATATCAAATGTTTTTCTAAAATTTACGGGTATATTTTGACTTTCGACATTCTTTTGGGGCATAAACACAGTGCCGCTGATCCAAAATATTCAGTTTTTAATTAATTAATAAGGAAAGAAACTTGAGGACCAAGCAATAAATAGGGCTTTGGGCGAGGTTAGAAGTTACAACTCAGATGTTGCTGTAACATTTAAATAAATTATGAACTGAGAGCTAACTCTATTTTCTTGTTATAAAGTCTATATTTATCATGGCTCACTTTGCGAAATTTAATTAAAAGATCAATTTAGAGTTTAAAAATATAAAATAAATATACAGGGGTTATATATTTTTTATAAAAGTTTTTATTCGCTATAATTTATTAAATAAAAATATACAGGGTGTTTTATAATAAAAATCATATGATTGGTTTGTATCTCAAAAAACAAAATTTAAAAAATAAAATAAAATCAACTACACCACTGGATTTAACGTAAAAATATCGACTTATTTAAGATTTTGCTGTTTTTTAAAGTTAAATGACAACTAGTATACGAGAAAAGTCCAAAAATGAAAAAGCAATGAATTTCGCCCTTTATGTTAAAAACAAAAGAAAGCCATGAGAAACCGTTTAGTGTCATTTTTTTGTTTTATCAAAAAGTAGCAACAGTTCACAAAAACCGCATGTCTTTATCTCTAATAATAACCAAGATACCCTGCAACTGCAACGAAATCCGGATACCCTGTACAGTCCTCGTGTATTTTATTTAATACAACAATAAAAAATGTCCCTTTTTGGCAGAGCCGTACGCAGTAATGGATTTTGGAGGAGCAAGGCAGCAAAAAAACATGTAGCAAAAAAAAGAAGACTAAAAAAAAATTTTCCTCCAAAACCTACCACAATAAACATACTTTACGAAATAAAAATATTGAATAGCAAAAAAATTACTACAATTAACATACTGGTTTTCACAAGAAAAAAAAAATCGAGAAGAGCAAAAAACAAGAAAAATGTCCTTACCTACATACTATTTATTTTGACTTTGGGGAAGGGGCGAATGACGTATTACAAAACTCAAAAACCCCAATAACCCAAATCTTGGGATTCCAGGGAAACTGCCCCCATTGCCCCCTGTGCGTCCGGCCCTCGGCTCAAGCCCCAGTTTATAGAGTATATTTTGGGAGGCTAATAGCGGTCATTGTGGTGCTAAGCCCTCCCTGCCTTCCCTTTTCAAATTGCGCCCCTGTCTGCACTTAATTTAAAGAAATTCCTTTTTAAGCCATAACTACATCCATACCAGGGCATTTAAATTTAAAACTTAATGTGTAAGTTCTTTGTTTATGTTTCATAACAATTTTACAAAAATCCTATTTTTGAAGTAAAACAAGTTCTCTCCTTTGGGAGATCCTTATCCCTGTCTACTTGATAGAAGTTTCAGAAAAATCAATTCAATTTTCATTTTAATTAAATGAAAACGAATTTGTATCAACAAATCTACATAGATTGTTATAATGGTCAAAATATAACTAAATAAATAATATACGAATCAGCTACATATGTATTTAGATAAAATAACTCATAGACAATGTAAGACCCGACTTGGAAGACAAATGCAGGGCGATGCAGATATCTCTTTCACAGGATCTTAATTTGATATTGGAATGGGGCGCCAAAAATCTCGTTCAATTTGCATCCAAAACACAATCATGTTCCTTGTCGCGAAAAAATCATCAAACACTCACCCTTTGCTTATGAGTGGCCAGGTTTTGCACAGCTGGAATACATTTAACCTTGTGGGCGTCACATTTGAAAATAACCTTAACTGATGTGTCCCAAATTCCGACCCTCTCTGGAATATTGTTCTCACGTGTCACGGGGGAATGGCATCCCCTACAAGCCCTCAGCATTCTTGATGCCATTCAAAGACAGAGCTGTTCGTCTTGTTAGTGATCCTTTACTTACTCAAAGAGACTTCCTTCTCTTGCCCATCGTCGAGCTGTGGAGAGTCCTATCGCTCTTCTATAGATACTTTTACGGCTTCTGCTCCGGCGAATTATCAGTATAGTCCCCTCCCCTTGACAGCTCCCAACAGAGAGACTCGTGGTGCCACGCAGCTATGCCATCCCTATACGGTCCAATCGGACGGGCCCCGAAACTTCCCATTCCGTTCGTTCTTTTATCCCTAGAGTTTCTAGAACTGTGGAACCTACTGCCAGAAAATTATATTAATTTTTATTTATAAGCACTCAGTTTACTGTCGATACAAAATAGACTATCTTTTAGATTTGGATGACCATATTTCCAAAACTATAAGAGCTAGACATATCAAATGTGGTTTAATCTTAACGCTTTTTAAAAATATCTATTTATTGGTGGTGCAATATACAGGGTGTTTTATATAAGAAATACAAGTTCACTCATCAAATTCCTAAGGGTAGTCATATTTTCAAAATTATTAAAAATTAGATATATTACATCGGAAGTTTTTAAAGTTCTCTTATACATAGATCTTTTTAAATAAGGATATTATGTACGATATTTAATTGTTTTTCTCTTGGCAGCTCGTTATTCAGCGGAAAAAAAAGACTACAACCTTACTAATTTAACCGACCTCGTTATCTCCAATAATAAAAGCAGCAATGGTGTCGACTTAAGTTTGATCACCCTGTATACGTACAACGCTAGGTAACCAGCATTAAATTCAGAGGGGATGACCCGGGGCGGATAATTCCCCCCCGAGAAAAATCCTACCCAATATATTAATTTTAAAAAGTGTGGCAGGTATTTTTCGTTGTTTATAAGGAGAAGTGTCATATTTAAATAAAACGACCAATATTTTAAAAGTGACATTAGTCAAACTATTTTTTTCTTTGGCAAATCAGATGTCGTGGTTTTGTTGTTTTTGGCTCAGTGGCGTAGCCAGGACAGCAGGGGCTCTGGGGCAAAAGTCTAAAGTGGGGCCCCAAAAATTGAAATGTTTGAGGTGCAAGAAAAAAATATGAAGAGCAAAATAAAGTCTTCACCATTATTCTTTACCGCATTTGTTTTTAATATTTCATTACCAAGCCCGGAGAGCTCTCCCAACTCCAAGGGGTCTTACTGAGCTTGGGGGCTCCGCCTAGCTCCCATTGTAGCATACGCGACTGCTTGTGCTACTTACACCATTAAAAACGGTTACTTATTCATATTCTGTGTTTATAATTTAGAAATATTTAAATTTACCGTTTAAAACTAATAGCCCAAAGTAACTTGCGTTAATCTATGTTTATCTATGGTAATAGCTAAATTATGTTATAACATTTTTTTTTATTCCTCCTACAGAAAGTAGCGTGTTTTAATAGGTTTATTATCTAAAAAAATTAAATATAATAAAGGAACTTGAAAGGTGACAATTCTTTTCTTAAAATTAAAAACAAACAAAAAAATTTAAAACAACGACCTTTTTTAAATATTTTATGATAAATGAACTTAAAGGAACGTTACAGATTAAATCTTCTTTATATTGTATCAATAATATTTTATTCTTTGAATTTTGTGTTTATCTTTGTTGTTTTCTTCCTTAAATATTTGTTCGCTTTAAAAATAGAGCTTAATAAAGATTTCTGGGGAATTCTAGTTTAAAGTAAGAATTTAGCTTTCAGCTTTCTGAGTAAAAAGTCATCAAGGTCAGAAGGTCACGAAAATAAGTTTTTCGCAAATATCTTGCGACCTATGGCTCGGAGGTTAATAACGATTATTATAAAAATTATTTTGAATGCAATTATCTGCAAAAATGCCTCTGGCATTTTTTTTTATAAAATAAACCGTTTTTTGAGTAGAGCGCTGAGAAAGCGATTACATTATGATAATGCACTTGTGTTCCCACCACCTGCGAGGAAAAATGCGCGTTTTTCTACATGGTTTCCCGTAGGCATAATCCATGATCTGTAATAAAAAGTTTTTTTTTTTCAAATTTAAAAGTGAATGTTTTTTTGTGCATTGAAAAAAGTTATAATTATTTCTTTATATTTATTTATCGTCTATATCCTAACCTTTAATATCCTTTAAAGTCGCTGACAAAACATTAAGCGGACTTATTTCTATATTTATATTGACATCTTTATCATTTTTTATCATTAGTTGGCTCTGCGTTTGGGCATGACTAACTACGACAATATCCACAAACTTTAGAGCATCATAATCCATTTTTTTGCATTCACATTTGTCGCCAGAACCTTTTGTACAATTACAAACGATTATGTTTAGTAGATCATCGGGTGCTCAGGGCAAACACTGCACGATTAACGAGACTATCGCGTTAACATATCGTGCAAGTTTTTAAGCCATGCGTGCGTTCTCTGTTTAAAGTTTACCTGCTAGTGGTTAATATACATAAACTTAATTACAAACATTCAGCTAGCATGATATGTATATGTACATACTGTATAAGCAATAGGTAAAGGTATATCGGCCAGTAAAGCAACAACAAAGGATTTACAATTAATCATCCAATACGAAATGTTTACATGCTAACATGCCGGTATTCACGTTAGACTGTCTCTTTTCCTCACATTGCCTATGTGTTATGTTATTAAGCTGATCAGGTATACTTTCTGCCTAATAAACAGTTATCAGAAAGATTAAAATTAATTATCAAATTTAATCAAGAATGTAAAATTTATTTAGATTTTAATTACCAATATGTTTGCTGCACTATTGTAGTTTTTAACTTTTAACGATAATTTTGACTATTTGTAGTTTGAAATAAAAATTGCATGTGTATTTTCTGTGGTAATAAGCATTTGTATTTTTATTGTATACCAGAAAAAAATACTAAAAAGTTTGACCTGATAATTACACTAGTTATGGTTAGTATTAAAAATGATTTCTGCAGCTGGTAATTTAACATTTTTTAGGTTATTACAAATGTTTTGAAGAAAATGTTTTTTTTTTTTTAAATTTATTTAGTCATAAACATAAAATATGATTTTGAACTAATAAATGGTGAAGCTTGTACTGCTACGTAAAAAAATATTTAAAAAGAGGATAATTCTTAATCTCCACGAATAAACGGAAATTCTTTCTAAGGACAAATAATGACTAATAAAGAAAAAAAAGTTACCTTAATATTTTTAGTTTTGGTTTTGGTCCGATTTGCGGCCTGCATTTTGATAAGGCAAATTTATATATAAAAAATAGGAAATTTTAAGTTAAAAAGTAAGTAAAAATAAAAAGGTGTTTATTGGACCATTTTAATATGGTATACGCATATTCAACGCTAAGGACGTTATATGACGATCAGACTACACTAGCTTCTAAATCGTTAAAAATCCCAATATTTACTTTAAAAATCCTTTTTTCTCTTGTCAGCAAAAATTTCGGAAAAAAGGGAAAATCTCCCTCCCTGGCAACACTGCACTACACAAATATCATCAGACCATAGGAAAACCAGCTCAACTTAACTTCCTAATAAATCCTTCTATGTAAAAAATACTTTTTTAAAAGTTACCCCTTTACATAAATTCAAAACCACAAAAGGGTCATTTATGTACGTGTGGACCCTTTGTCCACTTTCTGTGTGTGTACTAACTGGAGATATGAATAAATTTAACGTCTCCGCTTTGCGCGATAAATTTTATCGCTGTGTAGACAAAGATATTTCTTGCCCGATGACATTTATGCAAGATCGTGCATGGCTGTGCCATATTTTATGGTATTAAATTATAATAATTTTATCTTTAAACTATGGTATCGTTTTTGTAAAAGTTTGTTTTTGTGTTACATAAATTGTAAAATTTATAGTGTTTGTGAGAAAAAGTTAAAAATAAATTCTTTTAAAAACCCTACTTTTAATACCAAAAGAAAATAGACTGGACGAAAATTTTATGTCATTTTTTTAGGCATTATAAACACTTCTACTAATGAGGGTCACTACTTATATTTGGAGCCTAACGAAAAACATTAACTTGTCAATGAGAATGGTTTTCTTGTTTTTTAAAAATATTTTTCTTTAATATCTATATACTTTTGTAGGCGTTCGAACCACTAGTTAAAGCTTTTTTTTATTTCAATTGAAACACTTCCAAAGCATGGCTTTTGAATTTATTAACAGCTTTTTCTGCCGACTTTAATCGTTGTCCACACATTTTATTCTTCATTGTCGGGAACAAAACAAGTTATTTGACTCCAACTCTAGAGCTATTTATAGTTTCAGTATTCCATTTTGCACTATGTTCCACAACACTTTTAAATAATTCAATTAAATATTTCTGGTGTTCAAAACTGTCAATACCAGCATGCCGTTGTAATTCCAGCGAGTTATCTTAAGCTTCGGTTCGTTAAGGGGATTTTAAAAGAAAGCAGCCATTCCACTTAAAGTTACAGAAAAAACATTCACAACAACATCTTTACTTTGCATGACAGATTGAGATAAAACTCAGTTGATTTTGTGGGCAAAACCATGTATAAATATGGAACTGAAATAAGTTTCTCGCACTTTTGCTTGTAGCCCGCCCATATGTCCAGCCATAACTGCGGCACCGTCATAACTGTGTGCAATTATTTTGTCACTTCCATCTATTTTTCTTAGAAGTTCACATAATATTTTGTACAACACATTAGCCGTATGATCTTCTGACATATTTATAAATCCTAAAAATTGTTCTACTATTTTTCCGTCAATATTTACAAATCGTACCATAGCAAAAAGCTGACTTAAATTTGTAACATCAGTCGTTTTGTTTTGTATATTTGCAATGAAACGTGTTTGCTTAATTTCCTCTTTTTATTTTATTTGAAACTACAGTTGCAATAGCCAAAATTAAGTCATCTTGAATTCGATTTGATTTTTATTGAAACACAAATGAATTTTTAAACAAGGGTCGTACTTTGAAATTAAAGAGATAATATTTATGTAGGTTGCCCCTAATTGTCGATGAACTTGTTTCATTATGGCCTCTGAAGCCAAGTTCATACAAGCTAAGAAAACATACAACGTCAATAAGTCTTTTCAGCATTTTTATCAACCAATTCATTATGTTTTTGATGTACTCACTTTTAATGAGTTATCCAAAGCATGTTTAATCCGCGTTTTCCCAAATACTTTTTCCTTTATAACCACCTGCAAATGAGTTTTAGACAACACATGTCGGATTGAAATGTCGGATACAAGTTTTTATTTTAGTACTACGATTTTTTATTTCATGCTTCATTCTCCCTTAAAATAATAATAAAAAATAAGCAGCATTTTTGGCTTATTACTTATTTAGTATAATACCTATTTATTTGGGTGGAAGAGTATTATCTAATTTTTATTTTTTAACTACCTACTTTTTGTTAGTCCAAAAAAGTTGCATAATTGTTTTTAATATTCACATATCGCTATTCCGGTAAAACAATGACGCATCACGCAAGTGAAATTATATTTAATTTTATCCAGGAAAGAAGAAAAACAAATATCAATAATATTTACTATTGTTAATATTCAAACAATAGATGTTCTTTAGAAAGAACGCCTGATTCTATACAAAGAATGTCGTCATACCATGTTATAAAAATTTATTTAGAAACTAATTACAATCTAAAGCCAAAATGATGCAATTTTACTGATGAGTAATTCAGTAATTGTTTTACCGGAACAGCGATATCTGGCCACGGCCATAAAAACATTATAAATTACCTTTGTGAATATTGTTCGATTTTTCCACAAAACTCTGACTACTAAAATGTTTGTTAAACGATAAGAGAGACAAAAAACTAAGATAGTGTCTCGTCCTCTTTTTTAGTGTTTAGTTTAATGGCGCAATTAGATCCACGCTCACTTAATTGGTTTAAAAGATACAGGGTGATTCTCTAAATTCGACGATTTTTATTATGTCTTATAACTCGGACATTTATGGAAATAAAAAGAAACTTCAAATGTAAAAGTTTTAACTTTTTACGTAGAATCCAGTGGCGTACCTAAAATAAATATGAATGTTTTAATTTTTGAGATATAACCCAAACTTGCATTTTTTTAAATGGGACACCCTGTATCTAAGTATCTCAAAGAAATGCATTTTTCTTGCGATTACAACAATATATAACACTTAATATTTTGCATTGTTTGAACAGCAAATCTAACAAGAAAATTAAAAAACATAGTTGGCCATGGATTGAGTTAATATTTATTTATTTTTAAAGGATATGTATATAAAAATTCAAATTTAACAAGAAAACTATAACATTTATCAACTAGAATAATAACAACCACAAAAAATAGATTAAAATGTGCTTAACAAAGCTTTATATTTTGTTCTATGCATTACTGCAGCGATATACGATAAATATTTAGTATTCCTCTTATCTAATTTTTAAAACACCTGAAAGCAAATTATTTTTTGTTTATTAAAAGTGTACTACATCTATTTCGCCAATAGTTTAATTACAAGTTGAGTCAAGAAAATGTATCGTAAACAAAATAAAAAGCATTTGAGAACATTTTGTGATTAGATCACCAGCGCAAAAAATTATTAAGTAGGTAGTTAAGATAAATGTTTTGTTGCTATTGTAAATGAATCTATTTTTGTGGTGGTTATTGTTTTGGTTAATAAATGTTTTAGTATATTTGTTAAATTGAATTTTTGTATTCATACCCTTTAAATAATAAATAAATATTAATTCAATCCATGGCCAACTATGTTTTTTTTTTAATTTTCTTGTTAGATTTGCTGTTTAAACTAATGCAAAATATTAAGTGTTACATATTGTTGTAATCACAAGAAAAAATATTTTTTAGATACACAGATGCAGGGTGTCCTATTTAAAAAAAATGCAAGTTTGGGTTATATCTCAAAATTAAAACATTCATATTTATTTTATGTACGCCACGTAAAAGGTATATAAACCTTTGCTTTTGAAGTTTTTTTATTTCCATAAATGTCCGAGTAATAAGACATAATAAAATCGACAAATTTTGAGAATCACCCTTCTGTACCTTCTAAACCAATGAAGTGAGCGTGGATCTAATTACGCCATTAAACTAAACACTAAAAAGAGGACGAGGCATGTATCTAAGTTTTTGTCTCTCTTACCGTTTAGCCTCTACCCTATAATGAAATATAAAAAAAAGACTTGCGAAAATTTAAAACCTACCTACTCTGGAACTAACCCCACGAAACAAAAGGATAGTTCTGATTGGCTAGTACTTAATCAGGCCAGCAAAAAAAAAACGAAAAGAAGAAAACAGGTACTTTAAACCGGCTAAATAATTATAATATAAATATTTCTAAACTTAAATAAAAATTGAATGTTTTATAAAGTCGCTAAGATCGATAAGAAAATTATTCGGTTGTAGAAAATTTTTATTTTAATAATAAATTGTTTTTGCAATGAATATATTTGTATACATATTTTTTTGGCAGACGTAAATACATATCATTGTTAAGGTTTGGCCATAAAAATAGGGTATGTTAATTGTAAGAAAAATGTAACACGTTATATAGCGAGGCACAATTAGTTGCTTACAAAATTTGACCAACCTGGAAAAAATCCACCGGCCGCGCCTGTACCGTAATGTAGGTGTAATGGATTAAGATTTAGATTGTAAATAAATTATATCTTTTGTTCAAAACCTTCCATCACTGCTCTTTCCTTATGGACACAGAAGACCATAAACTTCAAAGAAAATCACTGTAAGAGATAAAAATAACAGTAAGTTAAGTTGCCGATTTGTATCAATGTAATCTAAGGCTCAATGGCTTAAATGGCAAGACGGCCATCGGGATTACAAAGGGTCGTCGCTTTAAATCGTCTTTAAGGCAAAACCCTTTTAAAAGTTAATACAGTTTATGTAGTAAACCATTAAGAGTACGTTACTTGCAGAGTTGCCTAATTGTCGTAGAAAGTGAAATCCCACCAAAAACATAAATATAAAAAAGGTGAGCCATGTTTAATATTAAAATTATGCTTGGCTGTGGGCTTCGCCGCAATAAGAATAGAGATCTAACGAAGTGCCAATAAAAATGTATTTATAGAAACGAAATAACGTTATGAACAAGTAAAAAACTCTATTTCTATGTTATTTGTAACTTATTTTTTAACCTAATTTTTGTTTTTATTTCTGTTTGATCTATACTAATAATATAAAAGTAAAGTTTGTAGCTTTGTTTATTTGTTTGTAGGGGCTAATCTTTAAAAATACTGAACCGATCAGGACAATTTTTTCACAAGCAGAACGCTACACTATTCAGGAGTGTTAAGTTGTTAACTATGATTAAGCAAAAAGTTTAGAGAAAAATATACTAAACGCCCAACGAAGTGGGCACGTTGCAAGTATAATATTGGAATAGTTTAGATATCTACTTTTAATGGTTAAATCGCTACAATTAAAAAAAAAAACTTTTTTTTGTATGAGTACTCCCCGAACACCCATTATTTTTTTTATTTTGTAAGTGTGTTGGGTTTTTGATCTATATGTCAGTCAGTCACTGGAAAGTTGACGACTTTTGGACCGTCATATCTTTATAACCGTTTGAGCTATCTTAATGAAATTTGGGCTTCTAGTTGTCCTTATAAATAATAATAAACACACGTTCCATGTTATTAAGGTAAATGAGCTGTGAGTTCAAAGGGGTCAAAAGTGGCACCAAGTAGTTTTTGTAATTACACTCGGAGATGTAGCCAGTTTTTTTGGTTTTATATAAAAGTTATGGGTTTTTAAACCGTTTATGTTTAAAATTTAAATTTTGTTGTGTACAGATTGGTTCCCAAAAGTAACGGTTAAGGGAAATTTTTTTGATTGTAAGCCCTATCTTTCTTTACAGAATTTTGCAAATAGTACGCTATTTTATTTTGACACGATGTTTTATAATTTATAATTTATTAAAACTTTCGTAAAACAAAAAATATCTTTATGTAAGATTTAAACAAAAATAAATTAATTATTATCAACACTTTGCTAGGTATTTAAAAATACTAAGGCTAACAAAATAAAACGTTAAAACAAAACTTCCCTCATTTCATGCAGGTTATTTCTTATAGCGTGGTTAACATCGCAATATTTAAAATGTTACATCTTATTTTTAAAAAACACCTTTTTTATTGATCCATTTTTAGATCTTAAAAAAAAATAAGGTAACTTTCTTTAGAGACTCCTAAACAATTCGATTTAGGGCCACTTTGTTATTTTAACTAGAACACCTTGGTATATTGTTTAATATCCGTAAAATTTATTCATTTGCCTTAAAAAAATAAAGCATAACTTATGAAAATTTTCAAAAATATATTAACCTTCAAAAAATTGACGAAAAGCTCAAAAAATTGACGAAAAGCTCTAAAAATTCGACGAAAAGCTTTGTTGCCGTATTTTCTTTGTAACGCTGTATTTAGCAAATTTACCTTTTAAATAATATTAATAATCGCCATGCATTTAATTTTTGAAAGTAAATGAACAAATTTATTTTTGAAATAACCATACCACCCAGGGTGATCATTTTTAAGTCGGCACTATTGCTATCCAGAGCCGGCCCGAGAAAAAGTGGCGCCTAAGGCGGCTACGATTTTGGCGCCCCAAGCTCAGAAATCGATATTGTCTTAATATAACCAGTACCTACTTTTTTAAGTGTACTATTTTACATGATGTAAAAATTTTTTATACATTAAACAAGGAAGGAACACCTGCATTTAAAATACAAGATTTTTTTTTTCAAAATGGTCAGACACTTCGATATTTGTCTTGCAGTTCTTTTGGTACATTATATATAGAAAGTGACCCAAAAATAAGTTAACACCATCAAATTAATTTTTTAAATCCGAAATCTTACCATATGACTTCAAGTCATGTTGCTATGCCCTAAAGTCAACCGTTATTAATAAAGTAATTATTTGTAAAGATACATAAATTGGAATAAATTCCTTTAAAATAAAAAAAATTGATTTTTTGGAAAAATGGTCGTCATGGTCGTCGTGAAATACGTTAAAAATTCGAAGCGGGATTAAAAATTGTATGATAAAAAATAGGTATAGTTGATGGGCGATTCTTATTTCTGGGTCACCCTGTGAACATAACTTTACCATGAAAAACAAAACGTAGTCAAAAATAAAGTTGGACGTGTCTAAGCGTTTTTTTCAAAAATAAAAAAATAAAATGTTTCAACATTCCAATCTTTACAAAATTTGGAGAAAACCGATGGTAAATTTTTACGCAACTATGACTTTAGGTGTAACATTTGATCATAAAACATAGTTAGAATTTATTTCGAAGTCGGGTATTACGGGATTTGGGAGTTGTTTTTGATATCGCAGCTTATCTTTGACCTGAATGTTGACGCTATTGGAAATTTGGCTTTAAGAATGCTGGGTTAAGTAATTACTAGAAAATGCAAACAATTTAGAAATATCCAGTCAATTATCTTTATGTATAATTGTTTTGTTTTAAGTAAGTTAAATTTTGTTGCTGTTATTTGGAGCCCTAGGCAGAACACATTTAGTGAGATAGTTGAAAGGATACAAAATCTATTTTTTTTTTTAATTTATTGCATTTAAATATAACTTTACTATAACCAACAATAATATTTCTCTTGCACAAACCCATTTTCATCTAAGATCCCTGAGTGACCATAGATTGATTCACTTATATTATATTTTTGTATAAATATTTAAATAATTTTATACAGAGTCCTTGCATACTACAAAAGGTATCTCTTTATGTTCCACGGAAGTCTCTAAGGGTAAATAAATGATTTTTTTGTCATTTCTGCAGAATAATAGGAAAAAGTAATGTGTGTGCTAAACAAATAAAAAAATTTTTAATGTCATTATCACAGGTTAAAATTATATTAAAAAATATGTATTAGTTTAATTATTTTGTAAACAATTTACTTATTTTTTAAAGGATATTTTAAAATCTGTAAATTTGTGGATACCATAGTGGTACCTGTTGTATCCCTTTGACCAGTAATAAATAAATACAAGAGAAGGATGATGTACGTCGCTTATTTTTGAAGCACAAAAACAAATTATCTAACTTTAAATTTATTTATTTCGATTTACTCGTCTTAAGGGTTAGTTTAAACGGTATTTAAAATTTTAGAATATAAATAGAAAACAATAGTCTCTTCTGACCTGACGATGTCGCTTTTTATAAGCTAAAGTGTAACGGTGCTGATGCTTTTTAGATAATTTTAATGTTAACAAAAAAACATAATATACATATGTATATGTAGGTATTATTTTACGATATACTCGTAGATAATTGTTTAAATAAGGGGTTCTCAAAAACGCGCCGCCACCCCCTAAGGCGCCACAACGTGTATTTGGGTGCGGCGCACCTAACGAGCTAGATGTAAAGCACATACTTTCTACATTGTACTTTACAGGCAGCACTTTTTAGTACACGACTGTATACATATTGCGAGGGAGGGCGCCTTGACAAAATAATAAACCTGTAAGTGAGCTGCACAATGAAAAGTTTTTTCCCCAGTATAAATAAGTAATGTTTAAATTGTTATTTTAGTGAAAAAAGTAAGTTTTTGTGCAAAACGACATTACATTGGGTCGCTGATTTCAAATTTATTGCTGTATTGATAAATGTCTCTAAGACATTACCTTTGTTGACATTTTATGGTAAAGAGGATCATTTTGCCGCTCCTCGAAAAATGCCGCCTGAGGCGGTTGCCTCACCTGCTTACCCCTCGGACCGGCCCCTTCCTATTATTGGAGATACGAAGTCGGTTAAATTAGTAAATTTGTAGTACTCTCTCCGCTGATTAACGTGCTGCTAACCAAAAAACAATTGAACATCGGGAATTTAATAGTAAACCGACATTTCTTAAATAATACACTTCCTATATTTTAAAGAGCTTTAACAAAATACCACATTTGATTGGTCTATCTCATTTTCGATATTATAAAAAGTAATGGTTATTCCCTCTTAAGCAAAATAGTTTTTTTGTAATAACTTATATTTTAAAAATATTGGTTTAAGACGTTTTAATTTTCTAAACTTTAATTAAAGCATAGAATGAAAATGAGGAAAATTACTTTTAATTTTTTATCCTTTACTTTTACCGTAATTATTTTTCTTTTCAAAAGATAAATCCCCATTTAAGTAAAATCAGCAAAACGTATCGTTTTCGGGTTAAAAGGATAAGTTTTTTTAAATTAAAATATACTTTTACCTTACAGTGATAAATTTTTTAATAAAAATTTAATTTGGGAAAGTTTTTTACATTTTTGTCGTTCTCATAACAAAAAAGTGTAAAAAAGTATGGTTTATAAATATAAAATAAATTAATAGAAAATTTGATAAAACATTAAAAAAAAACGTTTTAAAAGCGTATAGGAAAATAAAAGTTTTTGTTTATACAGACTTTTCACGGATGGGATTTACAAGAGGACAAATGGAGCAAAAATTTAATTTTTCAAAAAAAGGGAATTTTTAATAAAAAAGTGTTCTTTTAAAAAATATAATTTAAGAAAACACAAATGTTGATTTTACTGACAAGGTTCGCAAAAATTTAAAAACATGACTTTTCTCCAGGAGTAAACTACCATAATTATTTATTTTTAATGAAAATGTCATAAAGAAAATTTATTTAGAATCATGATTGTAATGAAACTTTTTAATAACCTCGTAGCAATAATAAAGCCATTTAAAAAGCTATTCTAAAATATTTTTTAAATGTTTTGCTAAAAATAATAAATATAGGTAGTTTACTTTTGGAGAAAAATAACGTTTTTCGGGTTTTTGCGTACCCTGTATACAGAATCAACAT
This sequence comes from Listronotus bonariensis, assembly GCA_014170235.1. Taxonomy (NCBI): domain Eukaryota; kingdom Metazoa; phylum Arthropoda; class Insecta; order Coleoptera; family Curculionidae; genus Listronotus; species Listronotus bonariensis. The sequence continues at coordinate 70,879 of JACEGR010002740.1, read as the reverse complement.
TTTATTTTCGTGAGACATAATTTATTTATAAGCAAATATTTTTGTAACGAATAACTATTTCTTAAAAAATTAAAATTCTGGCCCATTTGTCCTCTTGTAAACCCCATCTTAGTCCCAGAGCTAGTAAACCCTTCGAGTTACGTCAGGCCTGTAAGGTTGTATAGTGAAGAGTTATAGCATGCTAAGTACAAAAATCATCACCGGGAAGGCATCAGCCCTGTACATCATCACCCTGTATATTTCTGGAAATGTAAAAAAATTAAAAAAGTTGGCGCTAACCTAAAATTGTATTTTTACGGTAAAAAGATAAAAGGTTTAGTAAATAAGTGTAAAAATCGCCATAGGTCTTTGTTTTTTAACAAATCAATAAAAGTTGCGGTAAATATGACACTTTCGAACGCCATTTCCTCAAAAACTAATTAAGATAGGTATAACATGTGGTACATATATTTGCTTGAAATTGCCTGTAGAATTGATTTTTAGAAAAATATATAGGGTGTTGGGAGCACTTTCGGTTAAACCGGATGTGCTACGTAAAATCTAAAACATCAAAATTTTTTATTCCATCCAACCAAACATCCGACCAAAATATAAAAACTGTAAAAGTTGCAAATTCTAGTAGTTGTTTAGTTTTCAAGTTTTTCGTATTGGTTTAAGGTTTTCTTTCGTAGACAATTTATAAAAAAGAGTGTTCCTTACAAGTGGTATCCCCCTTAACGTTTTTATCTTTTAAGAAAAATTAAAGTTGATATATTGATCGACAAATGTTTAGTTCGAGGTCTAAATGACGTTACAAGTTCTTTCATTCTGACTTAAGCACATATGTAATGGTATATAAGCACATATGGTATATTTAAATGTGCTGCCTACAATATGTGTTTTACAAATCAGGTAAATTTAATTAAGTTAATTTGCTAATTAAGTTGGTTGTAATACTTATGTATTAAGAAAAAAGGTCTTCGATTTAATTCACAGATTTTTGCGGTGTATATCAGGATATTGTCCTTATGTTTACTCACAGATAGACATACGCTACGCGGACAGATTTCGCCTTCAATGGCGCAAATTTGGCCTACCGAACGTCGCACAGTGGGCTGTTAATATATCTAAAATTAATAAAAAAGACATACTAAATCTGGTATTTTCTTAAAGCTCTTTAAAATATACAGAGTGTTTTATTTAAAGAATGCCGGTTTACTATTAAATTCCCGAGGATGGCCATATTTTCGAAACTATTAAAAATTGAATATATCACATGTGGACTTTTTTAAAGCTCTTTGATAGATATTTCAAATGATGGTATAATATACGGAGTGTTCCATTAAAAAAATGTACATTTTTTTGTAATAAATTTAATGTTCAATTAGTTTTTGGTTAGCAAAACGTTAAATCAACGGAAAAAGTACTACAATTTTACTAATTTAGCCGACTTCGTATCTTCAATAATACGGAGACATCCGAATTGCGTTCGGCGACGTGATGGCAGCAGACGTTATAGGGCTAGAACGTCTCGCTGTTGGGTTATGGTTAGTTCTGGTTAGTAGAAAATAGAGTTAACTAACCAAAAGTAACCATAAACCCCCAAAGTAACAGTTTTTTATGACCGTTGGTAGCGCTTCAAACCACCGCGGAGAAAATCCAAAAAGAGCCGAAAAACCGCTGGAAGTCTAGCGCGTCTGCTGTTACTAAATATGCGGGTTGGCCCGAGGGGTGAGCAGGTAAGGCGACCGCCTCAGTCGGCATGTTTCCAGGGGCAGCAAAAGAATCCGCTGTAACATAAAATTTTGTTTTGTGCAAAACCTGTTTTTTACACTAAAATAAAAATTTAAACATGATTTATACTGGGAAAAAACTTTTTATTGTGCGGCGCACTTACAGGTTTAAAAAAAAATAAACTGATATTTTTGTTAATTTTCTGGGATAAAAAGGAAATAAGTTAAGAGGGTGTAAATTTGACTTGTGGTAGTATTTATACTTACTACATACAAAAACTGTAAATAATTTTTATAATTAAAATGTTGTACTAATTACTTTTGGATCATTAGGATTATAAATTTTAAAAGCATTTATAATTAGCTCTATTACAACTTTTTTCTTGCTCTATAACCAAAACCAAAGCTATAAAACAGTTACCGTATAAAACTCTTGCAGAGTAAAAACTATCGTTTTTTTGAAACATTTTTTACGAAATAGCTAAAAATTGCAAATATACTTTTTTTATACCCAGCTTAGTGAATTTGCCAGAACAAAACAATAAATTAAAATCTGCACATTTTCCTTTAATAGGAAAAACAAATTGATGGACATCAAGTTATTAGATCTTAAGAATGTAATTATTAGGAAATTTACTAGTATTTGTTGCCTTCATCATATAAAAATCATAAAAACACTATGTTTTTTTGTAAGATTTTTGCAATTTAGGCAAAATCGCAACTGATATAGGTGTTAATATACAGTGCTGACGTAAAAAGTCCCCCCCTTCTGCTAACTTTAACTAATGGGAGGATATAAACTACTTTTTGACGTAAAAATGATAGTTGTAGCAATCAAGGTGGCCGACGGGCGCCATCGTAGGAAATAAATTAAATAGAAAGGGGCTCCTGGCGAGTACTTTATAACCCCAGAGTATAAAGTCAATATCTTAACCTATTACAAAATGGCGGTACTTTAAAAATTACCTAAATTTTTAATTTGGATGGCCATATTTTCGAAACAAATAAAGTTAGATATACTTAATATAATATTTTCTTAAAGTTCTTTTTAACGGTAATAAAATATACAGGGTACTTTATTGAAAAAATAGGTAAAGATGTTGACTTTATATTTTAGGGTTATAAAGTACTCATCAGGAGCTTTAAAATGATATGCCATGGTTGGGTGACCGGGCCGCGTTTTATGAATTCCTACTACGCTACAACATCCTACCGTGCTAAAATGCAGGAGGATTTATTGGAAGTTTTTATTTTAGAACACTGTAAAAATACTACTATGCGCCAGGACAAATATCGCGTAGGAATTCATAAGATAGAACGCAGAAATCAGCCCTATAATTGCTACGCATGTTGTAACCTGGAATTTTTTAAGTACAAGCGAATTTGTTTTTATATTTGGAATTCATACTGCATGGCAACAGGAGACGCTTCGCCCTCGCCTTAAATCTTTTTACTTTACCGCTTTATTGCTTTTAATTAAATCCTACGGTCGTTTTCTTATAGTTTTATGTGAATTTTAAACGCGGTTTATAACCCAAAAGTAGTGTGTCAATGTTTCTTTTAAATAAAAGCTCCTGAGGAGTTCTTTATAACCCCAAAATATAAAGTGAATACCTTTACCTCCCAGAAATGGCGGTACTTTGGAAATTACCTAAATACCTGATTTGGATGGCCATATCTCCAAAACTAATAAAGTTAGATACACCTAATGTGGTATTTTCTTAAAGGTTTTTTAGATATCTTTTTAATGGTAATATAATATACAGGGTGCATCCTTAAAAAAATCTATGCTTTTTGTCCTACCCTGTATAGTATTACCAATATTACCATTAAATAAATCCTTAAAAGAGCTTTAAGAAAACCTCATTAAGTGTATCCAACTTTATCAGATTCGGAAATACGGCCATCTAAATAAGGTATTCAGGTAATTTTTAAAGTACCGCCATTTTGTAGTAGGTAAAGGTAGGTATAGACTTTATATTCTAGTGTTATAAAGTACTCGTCAGGAGCTTTAAAATGATGTGCCACAAGACCCCCTTTTCATTTAATTTTTCTTTTGAAATGGCGCCCAGCTGTGAGTTTGACATTTATATCTGTTATTTCCTGTCTAAAATTTGGTTTATGTTGTCTCACTAAAGTCCTCAAATTTTCATGAAAAATACCACTTTGCCAACATCATTTTGTAATACGTCGTATCAATTTTAATTAAAAGTTAGAATATTTATTAGCTTAATAAATAATATTGTGAACACCTAGTATAAGAAAAGTATACATTTTGGGAATTTTAAAAAAATATGCATTTTTGGGAAATTTAAATTTTAATTGGGTTACTTAACATTGGGAAATTGGGTACATAAAACAATACGTGAGGTGTCAACATCGTTTTGATGAACTCTGGTGTCAAGAGTTGATGAACTCTGGTGTCAAGGTTTAAAAGTATAAATCAAACAATTTTCTAGGTTACTCTTATAATAATAAAACAAAAACATTAAACAAGCGGAGTTGCCTAGAAATGCAAAACAAATACTGGAAAATTTGATATTTAAAGAAGAGAGAAAGAAATTAAAGGGGATTGTATCAGATAACAAGCAGTTAGTGAAGTAAAGTATAAAGTTAAAGTTTAAGTTCAGCCCCATTGCAGGCTATCCTAGGGATATGCCCGTACTAAATTTAGTTAGTCAAAAAAGTTAAGTTGGTTTTAAAAAAATGCAAAGTTAGTTTTGATGGTCCACCGGTCTCATTGTCCCAAGAAGATAGTTCCATTGGTACATTTGCCCAAGTGACGTAAAGTGGCCCACTATGTATATTTCAAAATTTATACGTCACATATGGTGGAGGCGCCCCCGTTCCCAGTGACCTTTGTGAAACGTCGGTTATGGTAAGCTGTGCCCGCCCCAGTTCCAGTGCCCTTTGTGAAGCGATAGGAAAAGTCGGCTTATGGTACGCCCTTCCTACCCCTCAGTTTATTTTGGAAGAAAATACCTATATATGGTAAAGGCGTCCCGTTCCCCGGAGAAGAAATGTGTGTGAAAGGACGAAGATGGGGAAAAATATGTTGCGTAGCGTAGCTGCAAGGAGGTAGCAGCGTAGCTACAAGAAAAGGAAGATAAGGTATATCTTCAGTTTTCAAATATGGCTAAATGGTGTTAGCCAGAGGTGATAAAGAAGAATATGGAAATATATTTATTTGTGTCGAAGTTGTATAGTACGTCGTTGAAGACGGAGTTCAGAAGCAGCATGAGGCTGCATTAGCACTGGAAGCCGCAGCTCTAGTATGGGGAAGAGCTCTGAAATATGGTCTTGAATTGTGGGGTACAAGACAGTTAAGCGGCCCTGAGAAAGCTCAGGATATGGGTCAATTGGCACGCGGCTGCAGTAACCTGATGTAGAAGAAGAAAATGGGAGTGAAAGGCGGAAAATGGTATGTGGAGGAGAAGTACGGGACAAAAGGCCAATAGAACGCACCATCAAGGACATGGACAGGGAGGCTAGGTGGACACAGTACAATTCAAAAAAAAGATGGACAATCTAGAACATTATGGTATTTGTAAAGTGTTTAGGTAAATCTGTAATGTTTTTTAATTAATGGTTTTTTTTTTGTTGTTTACTTATTGCCTATTATTATATTGATAAAAATAATGATTTAATATGCAGAGAAAAGTAGCCTAAAAGTAAACTTTGATAATAACTCTTTTTTTAACCCACCGTATATGTAATATTAAGTTATGAAAGGGTCATTGTTTTAATGAAATACAATTTACGGTTAAGGTTGTAACAATTTCTAATAATGCTGAGCTAGCTAGTTTTAAAGAATCATATTTTGTTTATCAAGTCGGGTGTTTTTGTTTAGTACATATATGTAGTAAAGTTAATGAGGAATAATACTATGTATTTAAAGTGTTTTATATAGGAAGTATAGAATTTAGGCCACTTTTCTCTAAAAAATAATCTTAACCGTTACAACTATATTTAAATAAAACTACTTGGAGAAAATCCCAAATTTAGAAATTATTCAGTTAACAATGAAAAAAATTTAACTTTTTTCTTATGATCAATGACAAATCTTTTATTTTTTAGAAAAAAGTCAAGTCAATTAATTATTTTTTGGATTAAAGGCTATTTGTTCATTTTTTTTTATTTACATTTATTGAAAAAATTTTAGATAAAACTTTTTTCATATTTAAAAAAAAAAACTTCAAAAAGTTAAGGTTATTTACGGTAATTTACATAATAGGTAAAATATTGTTATATTTTTAAATTTTGTAAGCTATATGGAACTATCGATTTCGGTAATATTGCTAAATTTTTCAAAGGGTTTAAAGTAAATTTGGCTCATTTCTAATAGCGTTGTGGGTCCAACGCTTTCAGGGAAGGGGCATATGTGAACACCTAGTATAAGAAAAGTATACATTTTGGGAATTTTAAAAAAATATGCATTTTGGGAAATTTAAATTTTAATTGGGTTACTTAACATTGGGAAATTGGGTACATAAAACAATACGTGAGGTGTCAACATCGTTTTGATGAACTCTGGTGTCAAGAGTTGATGAACTCTGGTGTCAAGGTTTAAAAAGTATAAATCAAACAATTTTCTAGGTTACTCTTATAATAATAAAACAAAAACATTAAACAAGCGAATATTATAAATACTTGCTGTATAACCATAGTCAAAGGACAAAACAAATAAAAAAATAATAGCTTAATAGCTAGCCAATAAAAATGTACAATTACAGAACTTAAAGTTTAATTTTAATATTTTAAAAAATAAAATTGTCCTTTAAATGAAACCGGATATGTAATAACAAAATTCCCAAAAAGAACTCATAAACTATGACTTTTTCTAAAAATGGTTATGTATTAATTATCTCACTGTATTTGAGCTGTTTGATTTACTTTGACTGATTTGTAATGCTTTTGGACACAGAACTTTTGTTACCAGGTTAAATTTCATTTGAAATAAAATTATGCGTTTGCATGCTTTTAAATTCCTTCTAAACTGTAGCACAAAATTTACGTATGGTTTAGAGTGGTAAAGGGAGGTGATACTGTTCGCATTTGCTACTGCGTTTCAACTCCATGAAGGCGCTGACACGCAGTAGAATTCACAAACCGCTTATGCATTTGCATGGTTTTAAATTCCTCCCAGACTTCAGCACCAAATTCACGTAGGGTTCAAAGAGGTAAATAAAGGTGATACTGTCCGTATTTGCTACTGCGTTTCAACTCCATGAAGGTGCTGACACGCAGTAGGAATTCAGAAATCGCGACCGTTGTCGGTTTTGGGCAACGGCACGCGGTGTTCTGTGGACGGGCGTAAACGACCAAGCAGCAACCATCCGAGTTATGGAACGAATGGTGTGGGAATGATAAGGAGTAGGGTTCAGGACACAATAAGCCTCAAGGCTGCACTGCACCACCTGGGGAGGGCGACAGTCGAAACCTGGGTGGGATGACCCCGAAAGAGTGGTAAAACAACCAAACAATTCTCCGATTAGTCATATCCAAATTTTATTAAGAAAAAATTAAGGGTATAAAAGTTAGCAGGGGAGGGATTATTTACGTCCACACTGTATGTAGTACCTGCAATTTGTATACACTGTATAAGCCATTAGCTGAGGGTATATCGACTAAAAGCAACAAAGGGATGTACGTGCGTCATCTAGTCAGAAATGTTAACATGCCGCTATTCACGTTCTCACATCTCTTTTCCTCACGTAGCCTATGTTCAATGTTATTTAGCTAATTCGGTATACTTTAATGCAATACATTTTAATGATGCGTGGACACATAAATCTATGATGGGTGTTTTTAGTGACATTTCTAGTAAAAATGGGAATCAAAATTGGCTGATTGTCCACAAATCGCTGCACTGTGCGCCGGGTTGATCGCCTAAAGCTCAGTTCATACATTAGGGAAATGCGATTTGCAAAACGTGTTTTAATAGGTCAATTTTAAACGACACATTTAAAGCTTTACGCAGGTCAGCCGGCGTTCAATAGGCAAAAATTTGCGCTATCTGAAGAGGAATCTGTCCGCCTTGTCCAAGTGTCTGTGGTTTAACTTAAAGATTTTTTAGTATGCCAAGTTTAAATAATAACCTAATAAAGAAATAACAATTAAGTGCTTTAATTTTTTTATTTACCTATTTCACTTATACTATTACAAATTACAAATAACTTTCTTCGTTGTTTTTTGATGTTATCTAAAATCAATAATGTGTGCATATTTAGTTTTTTTGTGATAATTACGCCGTTTTCACTTTGTTGGCACAGGCTTTGGTTTGACCTCATAATTAAATGTACAATACCGATTTCTTGGCATGCATGCATTAAACCAGCTGCCATTTCAGACAAAAATGCATTTTATGCTTTTTTAACGCAGAATGAAATATTTATGCTATGCAATAAACAAATATAAAAACTGGGATATTAAATAAAATACGTTGTTTTACTTTTTATAGCTTTCCATGCATGGGTGTCATTTTTCTGGTCGGAGTGTCTCTATGTACATACATTAAATATGGTATTTTCGATGGTTTTACAAAGTGTTTTAAAAACCGGAAAGAATATCAAAATTCTTATCAATAAAGGGCTCCTATTTTTTTGTTTTGGAAAAACAACTGTATAGTAAAAACAGTTCAGGGCTATAGCAATCCATTTTTACAACTTTGTTTACATTGTTTGCTATTAAAGTTATGAAAGAACTTTAGGAAGAGTAAATATGTATGTAGTTTTTCCGTAGAATAACGCAGTTTATTAAGTTGTTTTTATGTTTGGCACTTTTTAAGAAAATTAATTAAATGTTGTTAAGGTTTATTAGGCCTATTTAAAAAAATATACTTTAGCTTTAGACATAACTAAGAATAATACCTAGTAGGTAATCTTAAATCGATTGATATTTCATTTGTTAACCTGTTTCGAAAGCGCCGCAGATTTAGTCTAGATCTATTAGATTTTCATTATAAATATTTAAATTTAGGTGTTTTTTCCTACATAGATATGCTCAGAAATAAACAGAAATTCATTTATTTATTTTTTACATAGAAACTGCCCGTGGTCCTAAAACAACCTAAAAGATATTATTGGGTAAAAATCAATATTAACCGATTTACCATTTTACCTATATTTGACTAAACTAATATCTTTTAACCGAAGGTTTTAGTCCTGCTTGGTTGTGGTTTCATTTGTTCGACGAGATTTCGTGAGTAGAAAAAAAGTAAACCGGCAGTGTCTGTCTTTATCTACTAGCTCTACTTTAAAAGAAATGAGGAAATGTTCTAAGTAGTTTGAGCGTAGTAAATGTCGTGAATTTTATTTATCATGTCCGTGCCGGCCCTACTTTGAAGTCCGCTTCTGTTTTGCGCCGAAATTAAAAGATTTGCCGACAAATAAATTATCCTTGGCGGCGAGTACAATAACTATGGTTACTGACGATTTAAAGCAATAAAATACAATTTTTATTGTAAGTAGGGTAACTGACTTTTTAAAGCAATAAAATTAATATTTTATTCAAGTGTTATTCTCAGTTTGAATTGCTTAAAGTAAAGTACGTTTTTTATACTAAAATTAATAATTTTCGTAAATTTGGCTTGTTTAAAAAAGGATATGAAAACAAACAAAAAAAAGACAAAGATTATTTTTTACTACCTTTTTTTTTTTTTTTTGTTTAACTACCGCAAATTGATATTTTTTTAAAAGTCAACCTATATATTTTTAACCTCTTTTTATTCTCTTTGGTTTTTAAGATGTAAAATAAAAATATTATTTTTTGCCAATTTTATACCGCAATATTTCCCAAATGATTGACTTTTGACTAAACCGTTATATAACAAACTACTTTTTCAGTAAACCCATTCTTCTGGACTTCCATTGTCTTTATTTTTAACTGATAAGTATACGACGTTTCAAATAATATCTATCTCCAATAGTTTTTAAGTGATAGCCCTAGCCCCACCCTATATACAATCACCAATATCACCATTAAAAATATATGAGCTTAAAAATACCAAAATACCTTCTTACATCTAACTTCATTAGTTTTGGAAATGGTGCCATTTAAATATGGTATTCGGGTAATTATTAAAGTACCGCCATTTTGTTGTATGTGAAGCTACTGACTTTATTTTCTTGGGCTAACCCAAGACATTTAATTTTATTATATTATTTAAAAAGCAACACGCACTTTAAAAATTTTTATTTTAGCTAAAAATTAGACAGGAATAATTGTTTTTAAATTTTTTTAACTTAAAATCAAAAAGCCGGTTGGCTTATCAATATTTATCTGTGCATTGCAAACAAATTATTTTATGGAAATATTGCATGGAGAGCGTTCATTAAATCGCGTTTTATTCATGTTTTTTAAAAAGGGAGTCAGCAAACAAAACATGAGCTTATCATGATATGTTTAAGTTTTTTTTATTCCCTACATAATTTATCCCGATATAGAATGTTGGCTGATAAAACAAAATAATGGCAAAGTGTCAACAATTTGCTCGAATGGATATTTAATATTGCGGTCATATGTATACTTTTATGAGACCGTGTAATAAAGTTAATTAATTTTAATTTATACAGTGGGAGCAAAATTAAACTTGCACACTTTTTAAGTAATAATAACATTTTATCTGTTGCGACTATATTTTTCATTTGTGAGCGGCTAATAGATAGATATGTTTTCTTTAGGTTTGCCAATTTTGGTCAAATAGATTGAACTTTTTCCAAAATAATGCAAAAAAATAGTCTTATCTACATTTAGGCTAATGCGTTTATTTTTAATTAATTAACCGTTAAGTTTGGTCAGAATCCAACTTAGTTACCATAGTAGCCTCACATTTTTGATTTTCAAAGAACAAAAAAAAGTTCTTTTTCAAAATCGAGAGAAATTCATGCTTTAGGGGAGCATTATTTATCAAAAAGTATTATAATTTATAAGTTCTTAAACTGTTGACAGATTTGCTTTTACTGAATTATTTCCCATAGTTTGTGTACAAGAAAAACGTATTAGCTTAATTGTAGCTAAATCAGATTTATTTTGCAACGAGGTTAAATACAGTATTTTGGAAAAAGTCCCGTAAGTCCAGTCCTGTATAAATCTATTTTACCCAAATTGGTAAACCTAGTGAGAACGTATCTACCTATTTTTTAAAAATAAAAAGGTAGGCGCAACAGATAAAAAGTTATTTTTAGTTAAAAGGTGTGCAATTTTAATATGGACCACCCTGTACATGTAGTTAATTTTGTGTAGTTTTTATTATATTTTAATCAATTTTTGCAATAAGAGTATCAATACCAATGCCGGAGAGACATAGTTCAAAGAATTCTTAAAACAACCATTTACACAATACTTTTTAATTATTATTAAGTTGCAACTTCTTCAACTTTAAATAAAACACATTTGAGATTTAATCTTTTAACAAATATCACTTTTAAAACAACTTTAAGCAAAATGCACAAAGTTCTAGACGCCATTGGATTAATCATCAGCTGTCGAAATTTACCTAATGACTTTATAGTCGTTGGAATTAAATAAGAGAAATCATAAAAATATAAACGCAAAACCGCCACTTGTTTTATTTAAAAAAAAAATACTTTTATTATATCGCGCCGCTTTTTCCTACTATCAGCGCAAAAAGGCGCCGATAAGTGGCGTAACAAAATTTTGGAGTCCACGAGAACTTGATAACTTTATAATTTTTCTTATTTGATTTTAACGACTATACCTGGATTTAGCAGCTTTTCCCTGTTCCATGCCCTAACTCGCGTCCCGGACTTCGAACCGCCTAAAGTAAGGCATTATCGCATCCATTTTAAATATACAGTGTGTCCGCCTAAGTTTTCTACATATAAAAAATTTTTTATTAATAATTTTACGAAAAAGGTATTTCTACTAAAAGTTTTGCATGATCTTAAATCCAAAATGCAATCATTAGATATTTTTAGTAGTATGCGAGGTATCTATAAATATATGAACTTTGTTCAAGAGGAAAGATACCCCTATTTTGAAAATATCAAAAATTATTATCAAGGAAAAATGTTTAGAAATAAAAATTACTCTTAAATATGCAAACTCCTTAATTTACAAAAAAAAGTTTTCTTTAATTTTTTATGCAATAACGAGCGTTTCTGTGACTTTTTACTGTTTTAACTGTTTTTAAGCTTTATTTAGATATTACATTTCAAAATAAGTATTTACAAATTAACAAATTTAAATTTTTATCGTCTTATTATAAAGAATAAAAAAATTGTAAATTATTGACTTTGCATATTTAGGAGATATTTTTTTTAAACATTTTCCTTAATAATAATTGTAAGTAGGTTCAAGAGGTTTTTCCCCAACAATATTTTTTGATATTTTCAAAAATAATGATACTTTCCTTGAACAAAATTCATATTTTTAAAGAGTACCTCGTATACTACTAAAAAAAAATGAGACATATAATGATTGCTTTTTAGATTTTAGACCATGCAGAGCTAGGTCTAAAGAACAACTTTTTCGTAAAATTAAAAATAAAAAAGTTTCCCATATGTAGAGACCTCAGGCGGACACACTCTATATTGTATATCTAGATAAATTAATCTTGCTGGCGTCTTAAAACGCTGGGTACGTTGCTGCACAGACAATCGCCGAAACTTTTTAAGGTTTTCTGGCAGGCGTGTGCAGTGGCACTCAAAATTCGACAGTCCTGCAAAATATTACAAATTAAGCCAATTTATTATGGGACTTTCAAAAATATTTCTAGAACCCAAACACCTCTAGCCTATTCTTAAACACCTTCTTAAAAATAAAGCCCCAGGAATAGACGAAATCCCTAACATAATCCTTAAAAATTAGGAAATTCACCATGCAATTCCTTTATACTGGGTTAGTTAAAAAGTACTGCAACTCTAAGATATCTTTAAAACCGCTAAAGCTACATTTACCAAATTTGGTATCTGGTGGGTATCAGGCATGAAGAATTTAACAATAGTATCTGCATCGTTGCCAAACTTTTCTGTTTTTGCGCTACAGGTAGGGATGTCAAATTTTAAAAATACATCGACATATCGATAATTTAAATATTGTTTTTGTCTAATATCGATTATTCGATATATCAAAGTGCAATATATCGATACTTGAGAGAGAAAAAAATATTGATAAATTATCTTATATTACATATTTTCTTTATTTGTTTTTTTCTTATCAGGTAGTAAGTAAATAAATACGGTATAATAGTTTAAATTACCTTGATACTTTTTTTTTAAATTTTACTGTACAACATTTTTGATAGTTTAAAAAACGTAAGTAAAAAAATCGCTTTTTAATTTTGTCTCATTTACCAAAAATATCGAAAATATTCGATATCGATTTTTCGATATATCAAGAAGTTAAATATCGATAAAGATTATCAATATTTGATTTCTCATATATCGACATTTAAAGTAATCGATATATCGTTGCCATCCCTAGCTAAACGTATCTTTTTGGTTTTTTAAAATAAAATGTCTCATTTATTTTCATTGCAATAAATTGCGCAGGCCAAATTTTATAAGTCTACAAAGATTTTAAATTCCGTTTTTACTACCTGCGTAGATATGATAACACCGCACCCACATTTTAGGTAAGAAGTTAAGATGCTCTCAAATATCTCTAAAAGCACTTAAGCTGCGTTAACAAATTTTGGTATTAAGGGGTTTCTGGACAAGTAGAATTACTTGTAATATTTTTAGTATCTTAAATAAAATGCCCAATTTATATTTACAGCAATAAAGGGTGCGTGCCAACTTGTATGTTTCCACATTTTCAAAATTTAATCTGTACCAGTTACCGAGATATGACAACACCACAATTCTATTAAAATTTGGCAACAGTGCTGATATCACTGACTGATCAATTAGGCATGTCAAAAAACCCCTAAATAATAAAATTTTGTAAACATAGGTTTAGCGGCTTTAAAAGATATTTAGGCCCTAAATTACTGTTTGCTAAAAGTTTAGTATCTCAACAACTAATAAAAACAGAATTTTAAAAACTTGAAACTCACTAAATTTGATACGTCCAATTAAGTGCAATTAAAATAAATGGAACTAAAACTGAAAAAATATAGCACAAAACTGGGGAATCTGGCAACATATTTAAAGCGCCTTAGGTACCAAATTTGGTAAATGTAGCTTTAGCGGTTTTAAAAATATTTAAAAACTGCGGACTTTTTACTAACCCAATATAATAAATTCCATTTTTCCACCACAACACTTTCTTAAACAGTGGGAATACGCAATCATTATCTTGATCCTAAAACCAGAAGAAGACCCCAAAATCCCCAGTTTATACCTTTCTATTGCTTTCCTTAATACCCCGCTAAGGTTTTGGAAAAGGCCACTGTTAGGGATGTCAAATTAAAAAAAAAAGATTTATCGATATCGATAAATATCGTTGTGGCTAATACCAGTTATTAGATATAGCGAAGAGCATTATATCAATATATTTTCCTTTATTACATATTTTTTCCTTAATAGGTAGTACTTAAACAAATACGGCATAGTAGTAAAAATGAGCCTAACACTTTAGTTTATTTATTTATACAAATAAATTATTTAGACATAATATTCATACCAATAAAATAATCCAAAATATTACAAATGTCAGATTTCTACACAATGTCATTCCACAAACCCTTATACCACAGAGCCCCATTATACTATGAACCCCCTTAAAAACAATTTATTTTTTATAATAAAGTCATCATTAATCGTTATCAAACAATACTCAAATTAGAAATTTATCGTAATTTTAAACAAAATAATCATATTATTATTATTAATGCTTGGAATTCCATTGAACAATCTAAAGGGGTTTAAGTCCATTAAAAAAACAATTTAATATCAATTAGGTTTTTTTTAAAACCTTTTCTAAAAATATAAATAGGCAATAGGTAAAGGTATATCAGCCAGTAAAGCAACCAGAAAGGATGTACCAATCCGAACCGTTTACATGCCGGTATTCACGTTAGACTGTCTTTTTTCCTTACATTGCCTATGTGTTATGTTATTTATCGAATCCGGTATACAGAAATACCTCAATGCTTTAATCTTGAAAAAACCTTTGAAGTCTATCGAAAAAGTTTGTCATTATTATTATTCCGCATCGCATTATTTTACCAGGGCTTAGCACCAGCCCCCAAGGTGGAGGGTTGTTCCGGAAACCTGGCTCTTATTTCAAGAAAAATGGCAATTCATCTTCTTAAGAAATGTTTCTGTATACAGGGTGTTTCTAAAAGTCTGTACAAAATGCTACCACAAATTCCTTGGACCAAAATACGACGATCTAACCCGTTTACAAGATACAGGGTGTCAAAGTTTCTATTTTATTTCAGTTATTTTTAAATATTTTACTTATTTTAAAACATTTTTTTACGAAATTAAGTATTAGGCAATTTTTTAGGGTGGGTAAATGAAATATACTAATGTTTTTGTTGTAAAATGTAGAGGAAGCCACCTGCAGTCGATTACTTAGGTTCAAAGTGTGGTAACTTTTTTAGCCTCGGTATATTATAATTCTAGTAAAGTATTTTTACTATATCATATTTTTGCACTAAAAAGATATACTTGATAAATATCGCTACGAGCAACCGTTTGAGATATTTTAAACTAAACATTTTATTTTATACAAAGTTTGCCATTGCATTCATTCACGCTTTATTTAGACCACCTGGTAGTGTCCCAAAGGTCTGTACAAAATGCTACCACAAGTTCTTTGGGCCATAATACAACGATCTGATGCAATTTATCTTAGTCAAAGGCTGTTGGTTTGTAAGATTAAAGGTGTCAAATTTTCCAATTATTTTTTGACTCAAACACCCTGTATCTCCCAAACCAGCAATCTTTCGACTAAGATAAATTACACTTGATTGAGATTGTTGTATTTTGGCCCAAAGAATTTGTGGTAGCTGTAATATCTCCCTGGGTGGAAAAGTGGTCTTAAGTTGTCGTAAATATGACTGTGGTTCGGCAACCACGTTAAGCTGTAGGTCCAGTTTGGTTGACGTTACCCAAGCGTAAAAGGAAGATCGCACAATAGGCCGAGCGGCTTCAGTGCATTGGTTTTTCGGCCCTATTTTACGTATACCATAAAACTAAATTTATTGACAATTGTCATAAGAATTTATAGAAGAAAACGAAAATCTAAGTCCCGTTACACATGAGACTTACAAAGGCCGTACGCCCTACGACAAAACAATTTGCATTAAAAGTAATGTAAACGCCCCGCGCCTGCATGCGAAAAGTTAAGTTAATTTCGATGCATCAAGCGTAGAGCGTAGGGCGAAGGGATTTACTACATGTATAACAGGACTAAGTCCCGTTACACATGATACGTACTAAGGCCCTACGCCGTATGCCTCACAAAAAGGATTGCTTTGAAAATAATTTAACGAACGCGCCTGCATGTGAAAGGTAACATTACTTTTAATGCATCAAGCGTAGGGCGCAGGGCGTAGTTCCAACGTGTGTAACGGGACTAATTTGTAATAAAAATATTATAAAGAATTTAAAATATTTTGGTGTCTTGATTTAAAATACTGTATGTTATTTGTTTGTTAACGAGGGGATAGTTCTTTTCTTATTTTTGTTACATCTGGAAAGCCTTTAAGTAATTAATTTAAATAATTGGTATAAAAATTGTTTTGCATTTTAAAAGTTCTACAACAGTTTTACATTTATACCCAAATAAAAATATTTTATTTTGAATATTTACATTTGGCATTTGTATAATTAGTAGTTTGTACTACTTAGAAGCCAATAAATAGACTATGTTATGCAAATCCGCTCATATGCATTTTCATTACCAAAAAGCTTTTGTGAACAAAATAAGTTTATTTTTATAAACAGTTTATAGAGTTTGTTTGAGTTTAAAGCTGCTTATAGAAATAAATTTTACAAAAATGTTTACTTGTTTGGTGAATGCATGAATTTTTAACGACTGTATTTGCAAAACAAAACTTCAATTATACGTTTGTGTTTCTAGAAACTAGTTTCTCTAAAATAAATTTGATTTACATGTATGTACATTAACGTACAGTTTATTTTATGCGGTTTCTATAACTATAAGACTTTTTTAATTTACCCATTAATAATATGTTTTTATAATTTGTAAAGTATTAAAAGGTACAATATTTTCTTTTTTATTTTTAAAGCTTACCTTTATATTTCGACTTTAATATTATCTGGATTTTACCAAATTTTTTTAGCCCTTTCGAATTTTCCCACCTAGGTCCGACCACCGTCACGTAGGTGGTACGCTGAAAGTCTAGAGCCTTATTCTGCCTGGACCTTACGCCTTTCCATTCACACGCCATTTATTTCATACCTTGGATGGTTCCTGCTTGGTCCGTCCGCTGACCCCCAAGTAGAACACCGTGTTGCGTCGTTTGCCGACGGTCACTCATCAAGTTATGGCTGCAGCTCCACAATGCTTAACTTCAACGACGCTGTCGACCCCACCAGAGCAGCACTGAGCGCGGCTGCTATATTGTTTGGTTATCTATACAGGGTGTCGCAAAATTGACGCCCGTGCTTTTAGAAATTCGATTCAGGGGGCTATTACAAGTCGAAAAGTAAGAGTGAAAAAAATGTCCAAATCTTCTTTGTTATTGAGTTGCACATTATGACCTATAAGTGAAAAAATTCTTAAACAGAAACATTTTCAGATAGGTAAATAAAAAATTTTTAAAATAATTTATTTAAATAAAAGTATATGTTTCTATCAGGTGGATTGGAAAAGGTAGCCCTATTCCATGGCCACCTAGAACCCCGGATCTCAATCCCGTGGATTTGTTTTGCTGGGGCTATCTTAAGAAAAAGTTTATCTCGAGTCTTTTGTAGATCCTAAAAATGTTGTAGCTCCAATTCATGTTTCTGTGGCATTAATAGATGCAAATATGCTACGGAATGTTCGTGCTTCCATGATTCATCGCGCTAATGTTTGTGAAGTATCTAGGAGACTTATTTGAGCACATTTTATGAGACCAGTTGTTTGTGGTTATTAATCTTATCTTAATAATAATAAAATAATTTATTTATATAATTTACTGTTTTTTAATTACTTGATAACGAAGAAGAATCGGTAATTTTTCACTCTTACTTTTCCACTTGCAATAGACCCCTAAACCAAATTCTAAAAGCACAGGCATCAATTTTAAGATACCCTGTATATTTAGGTTCTTAAAAAAACGCCTTACAACGTCTTATTTTGGGCTGCCGTTTTC
Organism: Listronotus bonariensis; assembly: GCA_014170235.1. NCBI lineage: Eukaryota > Metazoa > Arthropoda > Insecta > Coleoptera > Curculionidae > Listronotus > Listronotus bonariensis. The sequence continues at coordinate 52,930 of JACEGR010002740.1, read as the reverse complement.
CTCTAGTGAATTCTGATTATTTTTTATTTTTTTCACATCTGTATACAAACGGTTGTCAAAAAAATAAGCAACAACCTTTAACTTCATTTTATTAAATGAACACACAATTTTTTATTACATTTTTAAAAGTTCTGCAAGGAATTTTACTGTGTTGCATGTGATGTGGTAATTTCTCGATAATTCTTGATTTTAGCTATAGAAGATGGTATATAGGTTGTTTTAAATTCGAGGATCTCGAAAACGGTAAAATATACAGGGTGCTTTAAATTGGGGCAACGTTGCGCCATTTATGCCTAACAATATTCTATTTTAAAAATTAAAAATTTGCAGCCGTTCCAACAATTATCCGGAAAAAGAAATTTTGCGAAACAGTTTTTTATTTTTTATTTTAAGAGATATTTTAAAACAAACGACACAAAATTATTGCAACTTTTTCTGTTCAATAAAACTGTCATTAGGTTTAAGATCCGACGTTTCGTCTTTGAGCCACTATACCATCAACTTTGTTTTTTAATTATGCGGAATTTTTGTTATGTGTATTTTAATTCTTTACATGCGTTCTTTACATTTATGTGACGTTTCGAACAAAAAAACTATCATTCACTACATCTATTAATAACAACATTGCACCAAACATTTGGATAATCTTCGTTCGCAGGTAAGTATGCATGCATTTTCTTATCAGAGGCTATACTAAAGTTAATGGAGGTGTTTGATTAAATTGGATGTAATATTTTATTACGTAGAAGCAAATGTATGTAAATTACATTAACTCTTGTAGCTGGTTAGTTAAATTACAAACAAATAAATAAATAAAAAAAATAATAATGAGAAGTAATAAAAAAATGGATGCTTACTTACCTTCAAATAAAAATTTCCACGGTTCTTTGAAATAGGTCCTAATTTTTATTAGCAACATAGTAAATGATGATTCTTTTTGGTTTAAAACGTCGCATAAATGTATCGTTAAATTAAAAATTAAAATACCAGTTTATTAGGTTTAAAACCAAATATTTCGCCAATTGAAAAAAAAGAGTTGATGATAGTGTCTGGCTGCAAATTTTTAAAATTGAATATTTTTATGCATAAAAATGCGCATTTTTGACCCGATTTAACGAACCCTGTATCTTTTACTATTTCCAAGAACATAATGATGCTCCTTAAATTTGTATCACCCTGTATAAAACATAGATAGTATTGAATATTATAATAAAAATGGTGGTTCCACCTAAAAGATAAAGTTTATGGTGGTTACCTATTTTGGGACCACCATGTATACACGAATAAAAAAACCGCAGCCAAAAATGAAAATCAACGTGCTCGCGCGTTTTCCTAAAAACAAAAAATATTCACTAACCACGTGACCTTACTGTATAAATAAGCTTATTCAGCAGCTCATACCATAAACAAATAAATATAAAATTAAACAAATAATAGTAAAATCCGCAAAAATATCTAGGGTAGAATACGATTTTCAACAAAGAAGATTAAAAAGGAACAGGCGTCCTATGGTAAACTTTATTATTATTGATTTTATAAATAAAAGTTATTTTTTATAAAAAGTTCTGCATGGTCCAAAGTCCAAAACCAAAAAAGCAACCATCATATATCAAATTGTATCAGTCACCTACGAGGTTTTGCCAAAAATGAACTTTTTGCTTAGGAGTAAAGTACTTTGTTTTCCACTTATATCAAAAATTGTTATAAAGAAAAGATGTCTAAAATTTAAAATTACTTTGAAATATGCAGTTTTGTTTATTTACAAAAAAAAAAATGTTTTTTTTCCATGCGATAATGCTGAAAATTTAGGTTTGTACAGTAGTGCACTACATTTTAAGATTATAAATGTCAATAGACAGTTTCAAATACATTTTTTTACGTTATTGTTAATAAAACAAAAAAAAAATGTATAATAGACTAATGTAAAAAAATAATTTTCTCGATTTTCGCTAATTTTTTTATTGTTTTTCAAATTATTAAAATGGCGTATTTAGAAGTAATTGGTAATTCTTAACATCCCTTCTTTATAACAATTTGCAATATTAGCAAAAATACAGGTACTTTACTCTTGAGCAAAATTACATTTTTGGACAAACCTCGTAGATGACTGACACAATTTGATATCTGATGATTGTATTTTAAGTTTTGAATTATGCAAAACTTTTTTATAAAAATAACTTTTTTCCTAAAATGAATAGTAAAAAAGTTTCCCTTATGACTCCAATTTACGTAAACACACTGTATACGAAAAAATTATTTTGTCTCTCTGTGGTTTAGGGATATGAATTTTTGCGGATTATATTTTTTCGTAAAAAGTAAACAAGCAAAAGCATAAATAATTTGAAGACAAAAAGGTTAAGTTTTTAAAAATAAGGGTGTGTCTTCAGTGCCGGATTAGGACTTAGTGATGCCCTAAGCACACGACCCCTTTCGTGCCTCTAAACTAGAGGAGAAAAAATTAAAAGACTATTTCTCATCTGAAAAATTTCTGAAGAGCCAAAAAAAAAGTTTTTACCTTTCTCAAAAACAAAAATATGACACTCAAACGGACGTTTCTACTATTTCCTTCCTTTTCTAATCTTTAGTGCCCCTTTATATGGTGCCCCCAGAACGTGATGCCTAAGCAATTGCTTAATTTGCTTATAGGGTTAATCAGGGAATTGTGTGTCTTAGAAACAATGCCCAGAACTTCGTCTATAAAAACTTTTCTTTATGGAACAAGCTGTGAAATACATCCTTAAAGTTTTGGGGGCAATAAGGAAACACCCTGTACTTAGTGTGTTTCAGGATAAATGTTACAAGAGGACAAATAGACCAAAAATGTTTGAGTTTTAAAGCAACATTTTAGGGAAACTCTTCGCAAGGTTTAAAACTAATAAATACAAATTTTACTTCAATTGGTATTATATAGGACGAGCTATAACTGCAAAATATGAAACATGCCTAGAAACTAATTACTTTTATTTGTAAAAATAGAATAAAATTGTATAGGTAAATTTTGTGGAAAATTAAATTTTAAGTCAAAATTTGAAGTTAAAGCATAAGAGTAAAAAAATGCTATTGTCTATTTTTTACATTATGACTAAAATTAGGAGCAAGGGGAGCATAATTTAAAAGAAAATTTAATAATTTTTAATATTTTTTCAAAAATTCGATGTTTTAAGCCGAGTATTTTAAAAACTGTTAATGCATAATGTAAAAAATGGCCAAAAAATAAATGTATACTTTAATTCTTTAAAACTTTAAATTTTGATATAAAAATTTAATTGTCTACAACAATTATTTATAAAATTTTGTCCTATTAATTAATTAATTAAAAAATTAAGGTACTTTACTCTTGGTCATTTTTCATATTTTTAGTTATAACTCTGTAACCCTGTATATTACTGATCGGAGTAAATTTTTTTATTTATTAATTTTTAATCATGCGACCAGTATTCCCAAAAGAACGTTTAAAAATTCAAAATTTTTGGTCCATTTGTCCTCTTGTAATACCTATTCTGGAACACACTGTTTAGAACTCACTTGCTATGCTCCTAAATAAACATGCTTTGTGCCTGAGCCATAAAATGGACTTTACGGTAAGAACTCTTTAAAACCTTTTAGGACTGGTTTTTTGACGAGTCTACCACTATTATTCATACCTTTACATATGAAAGGCGCCGGCGTGCTTTGACGCAGCCTGTCAATTTTATATGTTTCGGTGTCACACTGGGCGAACGCGTAGTCTTACTTTAGCACCACAATGTTTTACATGCAATTTTTAAACATTGTGCAAAAATCCCAAGGGTTAAAGTCACGAAACATGACGTTTCATGAATGTGACCCTTTTCATTTTTGGCACAATGTTTAAAATTGCATGTAAAACATTGTGCAAGACAAAAAAATGACGCGTTCGCCCAGATATCCAAAACATTTGACATGGACAGGCTGGCTAAAGCGCCGCTTCCTTATAAGGCGGTATTAATATTCGTGGTAGGCTTGTCAAAAGAACCACCCCGAAAAGGGTTGTTATCGTAAAGTTCATTTCATTATTGGCCCATGCACTATATATATTTTAAGCAGTTTTCATAAAACATATTTAAAGAAAATAATAGTACTATAATAGAAAAGAAACATCCAATAAAAGTTTTACCTATAAACTTAAATGAAGTTAAACTTTGTAACATCGATTTCTATATTTACTACCAACAAGCATTTTTACTCGACTTTGTGCAACGAACGGCACGGCATTACCTTATCATATCTGAAATCGGATGACGAAAGGTTAACTTTTCAAATTTAAAGGTTTATCCGAATTGCAATTGTTAAAGCTTGAAGAAACTCGATTAAAAAAGTGTATTATTTTTAAATAAAGCGTTTGGATAAAAAAATTTTTATTCACCAGCTAAATTAAAAGCGTTCCAGGATGGGTGTTATTGTGTGTGCATTTGCATTTGCACTTTAAAAAATGCCAGTTCACTTATCAAATCTCCTGGGGATGGCCATATTTCCGAAACTAGTAAAATAGGATATATTTCCATGTGGACTTTTTTAAAAAGCTCTTTGATGGATTTTTTGAATAATGATATAATTTAAAGAATGTTTCATTAAAAGTACTGTTTTGCAATAAATCATAAACCTGATGTTCAATTGTTTTTTGTTGGCAGCAAAAAATACTACAACTTCACGAATTTACCCAACTCTGTATTTCTAATAATAAAGAAGTTAGCAATAGTGTCAACTTAAGTTTGACCACACTGTAGAATAAAAGAACAGCCTTAAACAAGTTGATTTTAAAATATAATTATTTAATATCGAATGTTTTAAACAAAAAAATAATTTTACGCTTATGTACAGCTTGTCCGACTAAGCTCTCTACATATGGGGAAACTTTATTATAACCTTACGAAAAAGAGTTATTCTCTTATAAAAATCTGCATAGTCTTAAACCTAAAAGGAATCATTAGATATTCATTTTTCAGTGGTATACGAGGTATCTCAAAAAATATAAATTTTGTTCAAGAGGAAAGTACCCTTATTTTTAAAAATATCGAAAACTATTATAAAGAAAATATGTTTGGAAATAAAAATAACCCTTAAATATGCAAACTTATGCATTTTTAGGAAAAACAGGTTTTTAAATGTTTTTATCATAAAACAAAGAAAACTTATATGTAATATCTATAGGAACTTAAGAACTGTCAAAACAACGAAAAGTCACAAAAACTTGGTAAATTAAATGTTAATGTTAATGTTAAAAAGTTTTTTTCTTTTAAAGTAATCAATTTGCACATTTAAAAGGTACTTTTAATCCTAAATATCTTTGCCTTATAAAAATTTTCGACATTTTAAAAAATAAGGGTATTTTCCTCTTCAGCAAAGTTCATATTTCTTGATATACCTCGTATATGCTACTAAAAAAAAAATAAATATCTAATTATTGTATTTTAGGTTTTCGATCATGCAGAACTTTTATAAGGAATAACTTTTTTCGTAAAATTGATAATAAAAAAGTTTCCCGTATGAAGAAAACTTGGGCGGACACACTGTATATATCTAAGAAATGCCATTTAAGTACGTTCGGTGGTCATTTGTGGTCATTTGCAACAAATTATTATTCTTGGTTCGAAGAGCCAACGTAGCAAGTGACCATGTTTTATCGTTTGTCGTTTTCATGTAGACTGCGATTCAGCAGTAAAAACGCGGTCATAAATTTTTTCTCACTTATAAATTATTCCCCTCTTTGTACCTCGCACACTATTTATACGAAGCGATTAGAAAGAAATAGTTGATTGCCGTGTTTATTTCTATTACGCCTGTGACTTTTTTCAGCTGATGTTTACTTTAGTAGTGTTAAAAACAGTGCCGTTTTAAGCACTAGGCTGACTAGACTACAGCATAGAGCCCCCTGAAAAATAGGCGCCAGAGTGGGAAAGACCTTTTTTTCTCTTTTTTGGTATCCCATTTTTATTTTTAAATAGACAAAGACCATTTTTTTGCTCTTCAAAATTTTTGTTTGTCCCTTTTTTTTAAATATAAGAGGTGCCCCAACAAGTCCAGCCTAGGGCGCCCCAAACGGCACTGGTTAAAAACAATTTGATGATAAAACAGCTACTTTTTGAATAAGTGATTTATATTTACCCATCATCAGATATAATGGGCAAAGTATTTTAATTAAACATTAAACAAACACAGAAGTACAATATAACGTTTATTTTGGCACTACCGCTTTGTCTAGAAGGTGCTGTAATATGCAAACGCAAACACTGCATATTTCAGTGCTTGGACAACGTTGACGAAACAGGGAAAAAGATGGACTAAACACTAAACATCTAATAACCCGACACCTACGGTACTCCGGTATTTAGGCATAGGCCATCGTGGGATGTGAAAAAGATAAAAAGTACAGGACATTTACACCTTCAATTATTATTCTTCGAAAAATAGGTACACTAGTAAATGTATTTGGCAAATAGAAATAAAAAGAAATTTGTAAATTTATCAGTTTTTATGTTTTGAAGCAAAGATGTGAATAATTTTACGAACGAATAGCAATGACAGTAAATATAAACGAGTTTCAACGTTGGCTAGGTGTATCCTCAGCCTAAGATAGAATATTTTTAAAGCTGGTTTTACACTTATCAAACTTCTTGTCAAATAACTTTAATTCAATTTGTTTAAGACGGAGGTGTAACAGAAATAATTTGACAAACTTCTTTGAAACAAGTTGCCAAGTAAGGGGATTCTGGCAAAATAACATACTATGTTAATCAGCCCCGAACAATCTTTAAGTTTTTCGTAAAAAGCAAATATTTTATTTATATGAGCACATTCCAACGTTGTCCTTAAGATCTTTAAATAAACATCAATTAAAAACCAAACATCACGCAATTACGATAAAATTCTGGTTAAGTAGGTGCCAGTTGTCAATTTCTCATCCATTAGGTTGGTAGTATTGCATCAAATAATTTAAAGAAAAATACCACGTGTTCTCATCCAGAGTTCCTCTACAAATAGGGTCGCGACATACGGCCATATTGATTTGATGTGTATTGACGTCGCGTGGTCCATTTTTGGCCATGTTGTAAAATAAGATAAGTGTCAGTGCCGGAGAAATACAGTTTATACTTTTATTAAAATAACCGTTTACAAAACAATTTTTAATTATTATTAAGTCGCAACCTCTTCGACTTTAAATAACAAACCCTTGGGATCATATCTTTTCACAAATATCACTTTGAAAAAATGCAAAATAAAAAGCACAAATTCTAGAGACTACTAGATTATTCAGCTGTCAAAATATAATGACTTTACCCAAGAAAAATAAACTACAAATTTCAACGTAACTTATCCAACTTTACCCTAACGTATCGGCGTTACGTCGTAGAAACTTGTTGGGTTAAAAAGTCTTAAAGCTCGACTTCTACAAACACGTATCCATATTACGTATCGGGTTTCTAACCAAACTTTTTTGCTGTGTTGTTTTTCGTGTTTTGTCTTTAAGATGGATTTAATTGATAATTTAATTTTTGATAATGATGATAATATTGAAGACGACGATATAGATGATATAATTTTAAATCATATTTTACATGATGAAGCACTCCTGGGCAACAGAGCAGCCCTGTACGGGGCTTTTGACCTCGATACCTTAAATGATACCCAGTGCTTATCTTTATTTCGGTTTAGAAAAGAAGATATTCAGCCGCTGAGAATAGCCCTGGGGTTGCCTGAGCAATTATTTTTTAATACGATTCATTTATCTGGTAAGTAAATATAGATAAATTTGTTTATTAGTGAGCAAACTGAGTTTTTATATAGATATCCCCTGTATGAGGGGGTATAAAATGAGTATGTTGTGGTTCCCATTAATTAAGTTTTTTTGGGTAACACAGAGGCTGTCAAATTCCATTTAGTTTGCTTTATAATAATAAGTAAGCTTTATTATCTGTAATTTCTAATTCTTTATAGACAAATCATAAAAAATTTATAAAAACACCTAGGTACATATCAATTTCTATGATAGTGTGTCTTCTAATAAATTAAAAAAAGGGATTTTTATATTATTATTAATAGGTACCATTTTTTTGTAATTTTTAGGATGCAATGCACTATGTATGCTGCTAAGACGTTTAGCCTACCCCAATCGTTTGGTGGACTTGGAACCAATTTTCGGATATTCCTCAACAGTTATATCCGAGGCATGTAATTTAGTTCTTCAAATAATTGAAGAAAATAAAGGACACCTTTTGAGCAACCTGAATAATATTGAATACTTAAATCTGAATCGGCTTATGCAGTTCTCGCAGGTACTATTTAGAAAATAATTAAATACATTTTTGTTTTCATTTCAAGCTACTGACAATAGACTCATGCATTTTGTGAATTGTCCATTTGCATAAAATTGCCATTGTCCGTCATTTTATTGCTATTTGCTTTCTAAGTGATAATATTTTATTTTAGGCATTAGTAGCAAAAGGATCACCAGTTGATAATTGCTTTGGATTCCTTGATGGAACAGCAAGAGCTATTTGCAGACCATCGATAAATCAGGAGGCATACTATTCGGGCCATAAAAAAATGCACTGTGTAAAGTATCAGTCACTAATAACTCCTGATGGCATTATTGTAAGCTTGAAAGGAGCTTATGAGGGTCGTCGACATGATGCTGCAATGCTAAGAGACAGTGGGTTATATGAAGAGTTGGAAGAAAAGGTTTATGGGAATCAGAGATTTGTGATTTATGCAGATCAAGGATATGGGCTGCAAGAATTGCTGTTAAGACCCTATACGGAACACGAAATTCAAGTGGATCCAGCCAGGCAGTTGTTTAACAATTCAATGAGGTCATTGAGAATCTCAGTAGAGTGGGGATTCAATAAAATAATCCAAATATTTGCATTTTTGGATTTTAAAAAGAATCAAAAATTGCTTGTGCAGGATGTTCAACAAATGTATAAAGTGGGCACAATATTAACCAACTGCCATACCTGCCTTTATGGAGGTGAAACGTCTCAGTATTTTCAAGTTGAACCTCCAAACTTGTAAGAATACTTGGGAGTTTGTTAAAGAAAAATTGTGTCGATACTGTTTTCTTCTTTTTTTTTTAATTAATTAATTAATTAAATTAATTACTGTATGTAATGACGTCACAACCTCCATAGGTTGTTACTATACTATATTACTATTGTATATATATTTTATTGTGATTTAATTTTAAAATATTTGACATGTACATTCAAAATTTAATTTGGCTCAAAGTGCAAAAAATGATTATGATTAACTCAGGATTTTTTAATTTTATAAATAAAACAGTGTTAATGAGATTCTTGTTTTAATGCGTTTTTTTTTTTTTTAGCTTGAATGAAAATGAACCAAAAATAATATATGTATTTACATATACTGAACATTGACTGCAGAACATAAACTCTAATCAAAAACTTAAAATTTCATTTTGTCACAACAAAAGTAGACACCTATCATCTGATTTCACTCTTAATCTACAAAGAAATGTATAGAATTTAAAACTCTATATTTTAGACTAGAAGTGAAAAATTGGGTGATATCTACTTTCATTTTTACCCTGTATAGTAAACTATACAATTTTTTTGATACATATCACATATTTAAATGATGAAAATACAAAAACATAAATTCAACTTAAAAATTATAGTATTAAATGCATCTTGAACTATTTATTTGAAGCACTGATAGTAAACTATCCAAATAACAAACATAAATAATCTTACACATTAAGTAGTGAGAATAACAAAACATAAATTTAACTCTAAAAAATGTTGTGTAAACCTATTAACTGTAATTTAAAACTTTTTGAAAGTATATAAACTATTAAAAAAATAATCTCACAAATTGTCATAATACAGCCTATTCTTAGGAACTCTTAGGAATTTCATAATATTTTACTTTTCATTCTTTTTACATGCTTGAAAAGCCAACTCAATTAAGGTTTGTTGGTTTTTAAATATATCAAGTTCAGACTTTAGTTTAGTTGCTTCCATTTGTAATCTCTTTTCCTCCATTGATAATCTTCTTTCTTCAATTTCCAGTCTCTTTTTTTTCTCATACTTTTCTAATTCTAACTGGCTTTCTTGTACTGCCAACTCTCGACACCTAACTTCATACCAGCGATCATTTTTTTCTCCAAAAACTTAATACAAGATTGTTTGAGACCACCATTTCCACTTCTAACTCTTGTAGGACCTAAAAAAGTACTAGTAATTATAAATCATTGTCATAAATATCATTCAATTTTATTCTTAGACTTTACAGCAATAAAAAAAAAAGGATAAATAAATAAACATTATAAATAAGAAGTGCTTTAATCCACTTTTGACAGTAAAAAGAGACAGAGAAAACTCTAGAAATGCATGCATACTTTCTTTTAGTTCATGTATAGAATACCTAAGTAAATTTAAACACATACTCATGATATTTGCTCCTGTTCCTTTTCCACGTCTTACACATTTGTTGGATACACCGTTTTTATTCTGAATGTTGAGATCAATATTTTCTTGGTCAACTGAACTGTTTTGAATGATACTATCATTGGCATTACGGTCAACAGTTGAGGTATTTGAACAATTCTGATTTTTGGTATTCAGATAATCATGGTCATGGTTCATCACAATTATTGGTTCTAATAGTGAGTCTAATAGATAGTTGTCCTGATTACTTATTACTTCCACTTCATTGGCTGAAAAATACAAATAGTTATATAAGTGTGCGATTTAATAATTATATTACAAAAAACTTTTAAAATTACTTTTAAGACTGCAGCAAAAGGTTGAAAATGATGCTTTTAGAAATGCACTAACAAGTTTACAAAACATTTTATTAGGGTGAAAATAAGAATCTCCGAAAATCTATAAATATCTTAATAAGGTAAAAAGTTGATTGAAATTTGGCAAAAGCTCATTGATATACAAAGGGAGACCTAATGAGATTTGTTTAAGAATTTATTATTTTCCTCGATATTTTCTTTTAGATAATTTTATTACATTTGTCTTACCAAATGACAAATTTTCTTTATCAATATTTGAAGCGAATTTTAAGTTTTTTGTTGCTTCCTCTCTTTTCTTAAATCCTTTTTGGCTGGAGGACTCAGCAGTATTTCTTTTTTCCATTTCTTATTTTTGAATTCATTGATTAATGATAAAACTGCATGAAGTAGATCATCAATTTCTGTGGTAGGTTCCTCAACTCCCGATCTACAATAAAAAAATAATATGGATTCATAAAAATAAATCGAAAGACAAAATTGCTTCGTTCTGATTTGCCCTCTTGGAATCCCGAATAAAAACGGTAAAAATACTTAAAACAAGAACCTAGGTAATGTAAAAACAACTACTTACTTGAACTCGTCTTTACGGATTTTTCTTCAAATTTTGTTACTAAATTTTGCACCCTGTCTTTCATGCCTCTTTCTGTAATAAATTTTCCAGTAATCTGTTTTATATTTTCTTGAATGAGTCCCCATCTTGAGGGATCTTCATACGGGTTTTGTCCTGCAACTTCTCTTAACAATTGCAAATCATCGTCGTTTGTAAAATGTATTCGTTTTTGACAAATATTTTTTGAGAGGCCATCGAATTCGTGTAATGACCTTTTACCATATAAATATAAAAGAAACTATTTGCCTTTTACACAAAAAAAAGAACAAAAATTAAACGAAAAAATAAATTGAGGTTATGGCACCTTTTCCGACTCTTCATACAAATTTTGACATTTTGACACAGAGATGCGTGATGCGTTAAAGAGTTACGTGAACGTAAGATCCCGTTACGATGCGTTCCACGTATCGCTTATCCTGAACCGTATCCTCTGTGCGCAGTCGCAGATCGATACGGATAGGTATACGTGTTGATAACTGGCCCAACTTTAAGTCTCTACTAAATTTTGTGACGTAATCTTTTCCCGTAATTATTTGTTTACAATCGTACTGGAATTTTTTTTTGAGGTTTTGGTGTTCTTTTTTGCTTTTTAGTGATTAAACTTTTATATATCTTTAGTTTTTACTGTTTATAGCTAAACTGACTAGTTAGTAGTACTGCAGTTACAGAGAATTTTAAAAACAGGGGTAATTGACCTTTGGATACTTTTTTAAAGGGAATTTACGTTTAAATCTTTATTAAGGATAAGATACAGTTTTTTTATGTTTTTTTAGTGATTTTATTTTTATGGTATGCAAGTATTGGTTTATTTTGTCAGATAAAAAATAGTATGGCAAAAAGGTGACGTCACAAACATAACCTATATTTTCGGACAAATATAAAAATCGGTCGCTCCTTATTTAAAAGTTTATCTTCCTTGACTTCACCCTGTCTTGCCAACTTTTCCCGGTACAGTGCTTTCCCCTAACTCGAACCGCCTAAAGTCGAGGATGTGTTGCAACCTATTTCCAGTATATATAAATTAACCTTGTTCTAATCCTCTAAATTAAAAAAAAATTTACAAGACGATCTTGAATTTTTTTATATGCAATTAATTTGCTGTTTTACACTGTTAAAGTAGTGTAGCGGCAAGAAAAAAAACTGATCATTTCATAGAACTAAAACTAAAGTATTACCAAATCAAGAATGTATGTATTAAGAGTAGAAAAATCTTTAAAATTATAAGGAAAAGAAAAAAGGTACAAGATGAATTATTTACACACTGCTTATTTTTTCAATCATAATATTAAGATTTAAACCAAATATTGAAGTTTGCCCATAGCTATTTATAGGGTTACGAGTGTTGACACGTACGCCAGGTTCCGAGTTCGAATTCCGGATAGGTAACTTACTCTTTTCTTTTGTTTTAATTTTTTTTCTAGTTAATTTTTTAAACTATTTTTTCTTATTTTTATACTTTATTCTTCATAATTTAATTTTCAGACAAATGATTTTCCTGCTGACTTTTATGCTGATAATAATGTCCTAATTAGTTATTTGTTTGCCTTTTCAGCCTGACAATATTTTTTAAAAGGATTTTCTTGTGTTGTAAAATATGGGGTCCATGTGACGAAATTGTTTTGTATTGTGTCTTTTTTAATAATAGGCTCTTGATAAAGTGATAATCCCGCCACGAAACGTTAGGATAAATACAATGGTGGTTTTATTTGCCTGTTCCAATACCGCTATACTACTAAAATTTGTTTTCCGTAAGGGTGCTATAAACTTCAATATAAAACAATAAAAACACAAAAAACTAAACGCTTACGGCAGACCAAAATGAACATTTGTTAAAGTAAGATTACCTTAAACTATTATTCGGCGGTTTTTAATAGTTTTTATAAGCATAACCGCCGGACGGCAGCATCTACCAATAAAACAAGTAAAAACCACCGGTAATAACAAACTAATTAACATTTTGAACGGTTTTTATATCCGTTAATATAAAAAACCGCCGGACGGCAGTTTTCTTCTTATAATCAAGCAAAATCACCGGCGGTCGTTTAGCCAGTGCCTTTAAAATGACAGTGGAGTCCGAAATTTTCACACAATTATTAATTTTGCACACGTGGAACGCTAGTTAATTTGTTTGACAAATAGAAATAAATAATTTGTAAATGAATCACTTTTTAGTTAAGAAAAGGCATATGACTACAAACGACGCAAATATAATTATAACAGAAAATTTCTATCTAAAGAAGAGTTTCTTGATTTATTAACAGTCTCACTGAAAAAATAGGTGTTTAAATTAAATCGAATCAAAAATTCGATGTGAAATTCAAATGGAATGGAATTTCCAAATTATTTGAAATTCGATAAATAATTCGAGAAATTTAAAATAATTTAAAAATAATAACGAATCCTGCGGATTATTCACTAAATATGCAATAAAAATATTGTACTGACCCATAATATTCTTTTTGATCAAAAATTAATTATCCGAAAAAGGCAATAGCTTAATTTAATTATATATTTATCTCAGTCAGTAAAAAAATCTAAATACTATTATACTAGCAAGAGATCTTTCCAATTTATTTTACATTTTATAATTTTCAATTTACTTTAAAAAAATTTTGAGAGAAAGGTTTTACTGATAAAAAAATAACATGATTTAAGAGACAAAATCTTGACTTAAGAACACCATCCGAAAAAATGACTTTTTTGAATCAAAAAAATAATTTTTGTTCTAAGAAAAATATTTAAGAACAAGAATAGTTATTTAGCACAAGAATTAAGAATTTATTCTCTTGGCTCCAAAAATTACTTCCTTTAAAATGGTGTTGTTGGTCAAAATATATTTTTTAATGTATAATGTTTCAAAACTCTAAAAATACTACTTGAACGTAGGTATTTGTATTGAACCTATGTATCTTCAGGTCTCTTCTCCCTCACGACACTGTTTCACTTCGGCTACTTTATTGTTTTATTTATGTAATTAAATTTTATGGTTTTAATAAAATTGATATTATTTGTTAAATTTATATTTAAATAACACACATAAAAATCATTTATTATTCAATATCCTCAAAAATTTGCGATAAAAAAAATCGAATTATTCAAAAACAATTTAAATTATTCGAAAAAAATCTGATTATTTGAAATTTTTCGATTTATTCGTATTTTTTGATACTCGGAAACTTTCGAATTTACGAATTATTCGATTTAAGTTTCGATTCGAGTATTGATATTCGATTCGATACGAATAATTCGTAAGTTTGAATTATTTAGACACCCCTATAAAAAAAGGCCTAAAAATATGATTAAATGTTTTATACAAGGTGTCCCGTATCGTTATGTTCAAATTTTGGGAACGTAAAGTAACACTTCTTTTCAAGTAAAAAAACGCAAGACTTGTATATCCATTTTTATTTATTTCAAAGTTACACGCCCATGAATGTTATTTGAAGATAATACTAAGATAATACTAAAAGTAAATAAAGAATACTAAAAATAAGTTCGTAAAGTAAATAAAAAAATATTTTATTTAAAAAAAGGTCAATTGATAATATTTTCAAAATGTCCACCTCAAAAAAAAAAAAAAAAAAAAAAAAAAAATAAAAATGGATAAAGTTTTGCGTTTTTTTTTACTTGAAAAGAAGTGTACTTTACGTTCCCAAAATTTGAACATAACGATACGGGACACCTTGTATAAGCACTATGGTAAAAAAAAATTGACATGGTTTTGTATATTAAATAAATATTAATTAAACATATTTCGTATTGTTCAATTGGTGAAGTCTTATAAATCTTGTTGTCTTAAGCTACAAAAGGTTTTAATTGAAGAGCTTTCTAAAAATATTTTAAATTATTTTGTCTTAAATACCTCGGGATTACCATCTTCTTAAATTAAAAGTATTACATTTAAAATTTAAAAATAAAGGAATGTTTGTAATTTACGGCAGCTTGCATTTATATTTTACGCGAGAAGAAAACTTGTTACAATCCTGGTTAATGACAAACAAAAATAGAAAACGTTTAGTTAATGCAATAAATTAAACTAAAATTATAAAATATAGACCATAAAAAAATATTTTAATGGTATTAATCATAGTAATAATATTCCACATTAATTATATCTCCTATTAATATAATTATATCCGAAAAATAATACAGTATTTTTTAAATCATATACAGGATGTTTTCCAAACTTAGTCGACAAACTTTAAGAGCTAATTATACAAAAAAAATTATGAAAAAAACCTTTTATGAAATATGTCCAAAACCAAGATTTTAAACTACAGGGTGTTAAAAGGACCAAAATTCTACCTTAGAAACTATGTATTCGGGTTTTTACATAAATCTTTAAAAGCCTAAAAAATCAATACATGAGACGCAATATAAAATAAAATAAATAAAATAAAAAAGCGTTTATTAAGTCCCAAAACACATTACAAGAAAAATGTCACCTAGGGACGCCTCTAAATACAATTACACATAATATCACAGTAAATTTAAGTACCTACATCTAAAATATCAGCATTACGAGTACTTTACAAAATTTTTATAACAGTTATAATCGGTCACAAAACTAAATCTCAATGTACAAAGGAATTTCTTTTTAATTTTAGTTTTAAAGTCTTAAGTTTAGTTCTTTAATTTTACTAGAAAGCTTATTGTACTCATTTACACCAGCAAAATAAATTACCTAATATTATAGCTTATAAATAAGTTAAATTATAAAGTGTGTCTACTTCAGTTAGCGCCAAATGGAAAACTTTTTTTTATAAATAATTTAAAAAAGGTATTCTTTATTAAAAGTTTTGTATGGTCTAAATCATAGAATTCAACACTTAGATAATATTTTTACCTTGAAAAATATAAATTTTTCATAAAAGCAAAGTACCATTATTTAAGTCAATATCAATAATCTTAATAAAAAAGTTGTTTATTATTAAAAATAACTTTTAAATATGCAAAATTGTTTATTTAACAAAAATATTTTTTAATTTTTCGGTAGTCATAAGCTGTTTTTGTGAGTTTTCGCTGTTTTGACAGTTCTTGAGCTTTCTTTACGTATGAAGCCACGTCCAGACTTGAAACAATTCACTGTGCCGCTCCACGCCTCCATACCCCGGCACATAGCGCGGATAGACAGAATTCACATCGTTTTAAGGGCTTGGCGAATGATTCGATGGTGATTTAGAGCTCTCGATGTTTGGCGTCAAAGGAGCGCGCAAACAGGTTGGTTAGTATGGACGGATATTTGGCAAATTGTTGCAAGTCTGGACGCGGCTTACATTTCGTTACAAGTAGGTATGCACTAATGTAAAATAGTATATTACATAACAAGTGTCGAAAGTGATATATTTTGCACGAGCAGGAATGTTGTCGCACGAGGCGATAGCCGAGTTCGACAATACCACGAGTGTGAAAATGACTTTTGGCACGAGTCATGTACAATATTTTTCCTACGACCAAAAAATATTTATATATCAAAAATCCCAAGTTAGTTTTCTTATATCATTAATCAAGATAATCTGACAAAAAATTAGACGTATATCAATGTCAGTAACATAAAATCCAAATAAAGAAATTACCTTAGTATGTAAGTTACTTTACAAAAGTGCATGCACTGTTATTTCTTTAATAAAGGTTTTCAAATTGCGTAAAAAGAAACACACTAAATAAATATACATTTCTGAATAGTAATAAGTAAAGCTTACAGTCCCGAATAGATTAAATTAAATTTTAACTCTAGTTTAATGGCAATTTCATTTTTATCCTACCAGATCTTAGCCTTTTTCTTAAAAGGTAGACATTATTTAGAAAAAAGAAACCACCTGGCATTTTGTGGTTAGGTTAAAATGTTACAAATCGGAATACTTTGCACTCAGAGCTTTAGACACTTCCATTGTTTAATGGGTTGCCTATTATTTAAATTATTTGCTACAAAATAATATTTATAAACTAATAAATCCTTAAAGAAAATTAAAATAAATATATAAAAAAATGTGTGTTAGCACTGGTAAGTCAAAACCTTTAGTTTGTTAAAATATATAACAGAAATATCTTTAAACGGAATTTAGGCATCTGTTACATGTACTTTTCAACACTAGTGTAGTGTTAAAAGTAGATTTCAACTACGCGTGTGATATTATTCGTTTTTAAAATATCAAGATGTGCGTTTTTGTCATTTTTCATATGTGGTATCGTTATCGCATAAGAAAATTAAAAGATAAAAGTTTTTCTTGTAAATGAGCAAGTTTACATTTTTGAAAGCACTTTTTAATTCTAAACATTTTTTAAAATAAAAAGCCGTTTTGTTAAAAAAACGTTAGGTACTTTCCTTTTAAGCAAAATTAATATTTTTAGATGGCGTGTATACCACCAAAAGAAAATATAAATTTAGTAGTTAAATTAAAGGTTTCAGGCTATGCCAGAATTTTTTTATTTAGAATAACATTTTTCGTAAAATTAATTATAAAAATGGTTTTTATATAATGCAAAGTTAAGTAGAAACACTGTATAAACAACATATATAATATTTATGGATTAAAAATGTTTGATATTTTTTACTTAAGATTAAAATGTTAACATTTATTTTATTTGTTTTAGGTAAGTAACACATATCTACCCGTTAAGAAAGTGAACCTATGATGTAATCAAGGATATACCTAAGTAATATGAAATGTGTAAGTTATTTTCTATATAGATTTTAATTGATGTCATGGGCGTCGCGTCGGCAGAGTAAAAAAACTGAAAAAAGAAAATATTATTAAGAGCAAAAGTTCTGCGACTGCACTTACTTCACCCCTCTGCCGGCGCCCATGATTGCTGTAATTACTTTAAAATGCCCCATTTTACTTTTATTAGGTAACCCCTGGCTTATGTTCAGAGCATTATATTTTCAAGAGGGGAGAAGGAATCTCAAAATTCTAATATAAGTCTGTGGTAAAAACAGATTAAGGCTTTTGTGATTTATCTCGGAGGTACATGCCTATTTTCAGAATTTGTCCAATTTTACAAATTTTTACAACTTGTTTGCTGTTACACTTATAAAAAAATAAATTAGTTCCGTAAAATACCGTGACGTAATTAGTTGTTTTATATGTTGCGCAGTTGTTAGAAAATTACCCAGATTTTTTTATAAATCACCTTATTTATCTGTATTTATATTTATTATGTTCCCTTTGAGCATTTTTTTAAATTTTTATTACTTTTTTTAATTTTGGCTTTCTTTTATAGGTAGCAAGTTTTGCTTCATTATCCTTTAGTGTTTAGAAATTGGATAAAGAGAATTGTTAAATTTACGTTTGTCTTCGGTTTCTTAGGTTAGGAAAAAATTATAACCTGATAGCCAATTTCGAACCTGGTCTTTTATAACAATGAAAAATAAAAACACTACAAGTATATTCACTTGTACATAGTTATTTTTAATTACATTAAATTTTAAACAACAAAAATGTGGGCAATATAATAAAAATCTTTAAGTAGACTACCTATTACTATAATTTTGGAGGTAGGTAACTATATAGATAGTCAAAAGATAAAAAAACATGGATTTCCGAATCTTATATTTCAAATCTTATGATTTTCGATTTATATACAAGAAGAAAGAAAACTTTTATAATCTAAAACCGCGTTTAAATTTATTGATCCAGTTCAGAGGTAAATAATTTGGGGTTTGGTTATTTATACAGTTACTGAAAGTAGATTTGGGAGTTTAATAAAACTACAGAGTTATTTTTAGGTTGGTAGTTTTTTTAGACTGTAAAAACGCAATAGGAAATTTTATAAAATAAAATTATGTCCGAAAATGCTTTCTTTCTGAGATACAGGGTAATAAAGTTCTAAAACAAAAATGCCTTTTTATCATAACTTTCCTACCACTCCAGATGTTTCTACCAAATTTGGTACACTTCTTTTAACTATTGTATTTTATTATTTCCTGCTTAGGTTAAAAAATATACCAGTGCCGTTTAAAAAAGATTTCTATTAAATTTTCCTAAAGAAAAAAATATTACGCCACTGCTTTTTCTTTAAATAAATATCATTTTTAAAATACTTATTTATTTGGGGTTAATTTGATTGTGATGTCGGTTTTGTTGTGTCTGCATATCAATTTAAAATAACAAAAAACTACATATGGTGGCTTTATATAATTTTTTTATAATAAATAATTTATTAGGGTTGTTAAACAATGATGCCTAATATAATATTTTAATCAATGCCTTGTTTGCAAACATGCTTGGTTCTAGCCAAAACACAAACCAAATGTCGGTTAATTTCTGTTAATATGGTAAATATGTTTCGCTATTTCAAATCTGGAAACCCTATTTTTTTTGAGTATTTAAGAAAGACCAATAAAATTTTTACGGTGTTTTTAGAGCATTATTTGCTATTTTTTGTGTTATTACAACCTTAATGTTACTTCCGGTTTAACCAGGAGTACCATGAACTTTCTTATTTTAAATTCAAGTGCCTACTCTATATTTGTTTCCTCTATAAAATTATCTTTTTAATAACATATTGTGAACACCCGTATAAAAAAAAGTATGCATTGTGCAAATTAATAAAAATATAGGCATTTTGTGAATTTTAAAACGAGCATGCATTTTAATTAGGTTACTTAACAGTGGGATTTTTTAAATACAAAACAAGTCGTGATATGTCAAGGTTTTAAGTTATTGAAATTACAAACTAATAGTTATAAAAATTAAATAAATTTTAAAACAATAATTATGTTAACCGTGTTAAACAAAGACCTACTAATTCTTTATTTAAGCTCAACACAATTTGGAAAAGGGGTAGTAGGATCCTGACTCTAAAAAATACTGGGTATTCCCAATAATTGTCCACACAGTTTAACGGAAGAAAGGGGAATTCTTATTTTAGAAGTATTATACTGGTTAAGTTGTATTTTTATTTGGTGCAAAACATAATTTTTTATTAATTTTTTTAAAGTGATTTTAAAATGTCAATACCCCGTCCGAGTTACATCAAAAGAAAAATACGTTGTCACAATATCATAAAGGGTGTTTCTTTTTAAATTGCGGCCAAAGAATACTTTTAAGAAAATCGACTACCGCCATTATTTTTGCCTAGAATATGTTTTTCTGCTAAGAAGGCTGCGCAAATAAAATAACAGCCTTATTCTACTTCTGCAGATTTTGGTAAATTTCTTTAATAAATCGCTTACTTTTTGTAATTTTAGTTTTAGGGTTAATAAGAAAATATTCAAAATTTTTCGTTTTAAGGGAAACACCCCTTTTTTATTTTTTTTACATTCTACACCAAAACTTATTTAATGACGAATTACAACATATTGTTTATTTTTAAAATGGCGGCCATAGCTTACTTATTTATGAATTCCGTGATTCGAATATCGTGAATAAATAATCTATGGCCGCCATTTTAAAAATAAATAATATGTTGTATTGGGCTGTGTCATAATAAGGAAGGAATTTTAGTGTAGAATTTAAAAAAGAATAAAAGAGAGGTGTTTCTATTTAAAATGTTTGAAAAATTTTGAATTTTTTCTTATTTCTCATATTAAAAACTTAAATTAGGAAAAGTAAGTGTTTTATTAAAGAAAATTAAATAAATCACTACCTGCAAACGTAAAATAGGTTACTCTTTTATTGGCACAGCTTTCTTAGCAGAAAAACATATTTAAAGCAGAAAAAATGACGGTACTCGATTTTCATTAAAAGTATTCTTTGGCCGCCATTTTGAAAAGAAACACCCTGTATATTATATAATTTTTATTTTATATCGATTTTTACAAATAGGCGCAGCAGGGCGTAATGAATCTAAAGCCACAAAATACTTACAAATATGCCGACCGGAAGTGCGTCCATTTTGTGAAAAACCGTTTTGGCCTGTATCTTCGTAACCGTGCTTTTAAAGTGCATAATTATTAAAATCTTTATTATAGATATTTTTATATTTTTTTTATATCGCTTACCGTTCAAGATTTATAAGATTATTACTGTTTGTTTATTGACTTTGTTACCGATATCTCTTCTTAATAATTGTTTAAACAAAAGATTGCTAATGACTAAACTTTTAAACCAAGAATATTTCTACAATTAATAGTTTTTCTCAAAAATTAATATTTTTGAAGTTATTACGAGTTAATTTCTGTGAATAGGCACTTAACGTTAGGTGGGCCTGAACACGTCATCCAACTGGCCAGGTATTACTATGGTTTCTCGGATTACGCTATGCGAATTTCGATCTTATTAACCTCGTAGTACAACATTAAACGCATTATAACTTTTAAAATATTATTTAAAAAAAAGCTTATCTTAAAAGTTGTAGGAAATTTATCCATTTAAAAGATTAATAATAATTAATTATTTAAACGATTTTAAGAAGAGATATCGGTGCATCGGTTACGGAGATACAGGCCTAAAAGGTTTTTGCAAAATGACGGCACTTCCCGTCGCCATATTTGTAAGTATTTCTCTTTTTAAGGTTCATTACGTCATACTTCATCTATCTGTAAAAATTTTTTATGAATTATGGAGAAGAGTAACTCGATCCCCATTGCTTGTACTAAAAAGACTCCTTTTTGAAGGAAGAATTAGTTTAAAAATAAATAAAGTTTTATTTAATTCATTTGTTTTCTAAATTATTAAAATCCATTGCGGTTAAAAAAATTCTAACCAAAATTTGAGGTGGCGTTATGGGTCGTCGTAATCAGCATTTTATTCTGATTGATTCTGCAAAAAATCAAGGAGAGTAATTTTTGATAAATTGGCGCCAAAATAATAACAGTATTTTTTTGACATATTAAAAAATCTATAGTCGCTTCCTCCACTTATGAAACGGTATCCATTATATAACGTATTTTTTCTTGTTAATCATCTAAACCGTCTAAGCTTCGCAACCCAATAGGTCCCTATAACGCTCGTAGGAAATCCCTATTTAACATCGTGGGCTTCTCCACTAGTATAATACTTAGCAAGAGGCGTGCAAACTTTGTAGTGATTTACCCATAAGACAAGGCTTAGTATTTTTTTGGTGTGCGTTGATGCAACACTTTTATTATCTACTATTAATTTGCAACTGTTTAAATTAAAACTACTTTTAGGAACTTCAGAATTGATTGAAATAGAGCTTTTTTGCACCATCAACCAACTTGGCAATGAATGAGCGTTACCTGAACACCTTATACCTACAGTCACAATATTATAACTATCAAGTGACAATTAACCAAACATTTAATATTTGAACTCATAGGCTAATGGAACAGTTTGTTATCTCATGTAAAATTTCCTATTACAGAGATACAAGGGTGTGCGAACTAAGGTAACGAAATTATAACTTTTAAAACAAATTAAACGAAAATCACAAATTGTAGACGCCATTAGATTGATTATCAACTGACAAAATATAGGGACTTAACCCAGTCTTGTAATTTTTTTCCTGTTATACAGGGTGTTTTAAACAAATGCAAACAATTTTAAGAGGTGATTGTCTACCAAGAAAATAAGAAAAAAGCTTCATATGAACATATATGTCCTAAACTGTCTTAGTTTTTGAAATACGGGGAGTTAAAGTGTTTATAAAAAATATTGCTTTTTTATAATAACTTATATACCAATTTAGATATTAAAAAATTGGGAATGCGCTCTTTGCACCAAAAGACTTTTTATTGGCATACAAGAAAAAAAATTACCAATGTCGTCCATAAGGGGTTTACGGTAAATATTTTTGAGAAAAAATGGTACGCCACTGCATTTTTTAAAAATATTGTTTTCTTAAATCGCGGTTTAAGCTTAGATCAAATTTGATTTTTTGACTTCTTTTGCTTGATTTACGGTTTTCGCGTAAACAAATAGAAATACATTTCTTGGCATGGTCAAATTCCTATCTAATTAAAGAATAAATAAAAAAGGTTAATTTTTAATGTAGAATTTCATATTAGGAATACGAACTGACCATGCCAAAAAATGGTTTCTATTGATTTATGCGAAAACCGTACATCAAACAAAAAAGTCAGAAGATCAAATTTGTTCTAAACTAAATGAGAAAAAAAAATCTATTTTAGAAAAATGCAGTGACGTTCTATTTTTTTTCCTAAAAATATTTATTTTAAACCCTCTTGTGGACAACACTGATAAATTCTTTCTTGTATGCCAAAAAATGTCTCCTGTTCAAAGGGTGCGTCTCCAAAATTTTTAAAAACATCTGAATGGGTATAGAAGTTATAAAAGAAAATATAAAAAAAAAATTAATAACTCCCTTAGTTAAAAGTAAGACGTTTAGGACATATGTTCATATAATGTTTTTTTTGTTGGTGGAAACAACTCCTGAATTTTTTTGCAATTCCTTAGGAACACCCTGTATACCTTTTCTCACGTTTTCGACCTCGAACCGTCTTAAATTGGGTTTACGTCATAGCCCTCTCCAGAGTATGAAATTTAAAGCTGGTCTTTGTTGCTCAGTACTAGTCAGTACCAAATGGGAGGCCACGTACGAACTATTAAAAAAGCGCCAAAGCCGGCATGTAAACATTTCAGATGGCATGACTAATCGTACTACCTTGTTGTTGCTTTACTGGTCGATATACAGATTGTCCAAGGAAGTGGTTACCAAGAGAACAGAATGTACCAAAAAATTTCTTTCTCGAAAAAGGAATTTTATAAAAAATTTGCTTTTAAAAAAATAGGGATTAACGAAGGGAAAAGATTGACCTTGTATACAGGGTTCGCAAAAACCTAAAAAACATGATTTTTTCTTTATGACTAAAACAACTTATTTTTTTCATTTTAAGACAAAATCTTATTAATAAAATGTATTTAAAATAATGTTTGTAATCAATAAAACAATAATACAAAATTTTATGAAACCTCATAATTTGGTGAAAATGCCTTAATCATATTCGTTTAATTGTGTTGTGTAGGAATTTGAATAAAGCAGGTGTATAAGAAGCAAATTATAAGAGTTTTTATGGATCATTTTATTATAAAATTTAAAATAATTAATTTTTCTCCAAATTAGTTTTATGAAACTTTTTGATATTTCTGTAACATTAAAAATGAAAAATACAGGTAGTTTACTTTGAGCGAAAAATTATGTTTTTTTAAGATTTGCGAATCCCTGCATATATGTCAACATTTTCTCTTCGTGAATCCTATTATTTTTACAAGCAAAATTTTTATAAATAACTTTTTTGAAAAGTGAAATTTTGGTCTATTTGTCCTCTTATTAACCCTATCCGTGGACAGTCTGTCACAAGTGCTCGGAGTGCGACGCTCATCAATGGGTTCCGGAAACCGTAAGGATGCAGGATTGGTTACAACGGAGGCAAAGTCGCGCAATTTGATGCTCAGTAAAATGCCGTTTTGCGTTTAAAAAATTCCGAGTACTTCCTGAAGATATTCGAAAAAAACCGCCGCAATTTTCAATTTTGGTTTCTATTGTTTTCCTGGCTATATTTGTTAAGATAACTCAAAATCAAATTATTTATATTTTTAAATATGCAGTGGCGTAAAATTTTTTATTAAAAAATATATTACCTAACCTCTTATGGACGACACTGGTTAATTTTTTCATGTATGCCAAAAAATACCTTTTGGTGCATAGAGAGCCAGTTTTTAAATATCTAAATTAATATAAAAAGGTGTTTTATAAGAAAAACATTGTTTCAAAATTTTAACACCCTGTAGTTTAAAAACTTTTAGAACATTTCTTTCATGTAAAGTTTTTTATAATTTTCATTTTTGCTTAAAGTTTGTATAATAAGTTGTGAAACACTCTGTGTAAACTTTTTCCATAAAATTAGCTAAGGGATATGCCTTTAATTTTTTAAGCAATTAGGAAATACCCAATAGTATATCAAGCACTCAAACACTCTGTACCATAACACAAAAAAAAGAAAAAAAAATAATGTAAAAAAAAATGTCAATGTAGACCTACTGTATGCTAACATATGATAGCTACCAAATGTCAGATGTCCTTAACATTTTGTATTTCGTTTTTTCGGCATCAGTAAGTATGTTTACCGACACGTTTTTATAGTAATATCAACTCTGTACCCGAGGAGAAGAAAATATTTTGTTAAGATTGTACTACAACAACCCTTACGTATTTTATCTGTCTTAAACTGATTAATGATACTCTACCAGTTTAGAAATGCGAGTTTATACATTTGGTATGTTTTGTTATTCTACCAAAGTTGGTCTAAGCTGACATAATAAAGACTTTTACAATGAATATTTTTACGATAAACATACTTAAACCACTGACATGGATATTCACAATTTAAAATTTTTAATATAAATTATTAATGTTGATATTAATAAATTAAGCGTCAGCCTGTGGCGTAGGTATCGAGGCCCGGGCGAAAATGTTAGTGGGCCTCATTTCCACTTTTGTTACATAAACATTTTTGGTATTGTTTACTAACTGGACGCATCGCCAATTTTAATAAAATATCGTATACCATCTTTTTCTGATGATCACAAATCTGAATTTTTATCTGGACCGTTTCGTTCTCGAGATATTCATCATCAATCTTTCAATAAAGAAAACAATCCTATTAATTCACCATATTTTTTCTTCTTTTTCCACGCAATTCCTAAGTTTTCCACTAAATTAGCTATATTTGATTTTTTACCGTTTAAAAACCCAATTTTTTATTTATTTTACCCATTTTTTTCCATAAAATCTTTACTTTTAATCATTTCAATCACAGTAGCCATTGCGCCGCCGCGCCTCGCTGATTGGATGAGATGCGCAACCGCCGTTATTGATGACGATTTTTCTAAATTAAATTTAGTAGTACCAATAAATGTACGTTTTTACTTACGTTGTCTGTTTAAATAACTACTTTTATTATTTATTTCTGTTGTAATAGTTGAAAACATTGGCTGGCCATTAAATAAAAATTAATTATTTAAAAAACAATTTTCCAACATTGTTTTTCCACATCAGAGCGAATTTACTTATAGTGAGAAGGGTTATGACATAAACCCGACTTTAAACGGTTTAAGGTCGAGGAAGCAAGAAAGGGTATATAACAGGGAACAATTGGCCGGACTGGGTATTTTGTGTTTTTGTTTGGCGGTGTTTTGAAAGTTATACAGAGCATTTCAATTAAAACTAGCCAACCCCCATAATTATTCCGTTATTTGTACACTTATAAAAATCCTAAAACACGTCGATTTCGTTTTTAGGGGGACACATTTTTTTGTCAAAATTTACTTGTCCAGGGTTATCCCCTCATCCAACCAACACAAACGTCAAAAAAGTTTATATGGAAAAGGGAGTCAGGTTTATACCTTATTTTAAAGGATTTTAAATTCTAAATTTAACCTACTTAACGTTGTCAAAATCGGTTCAATAGTTTTTCGAGAAGATATAACATATAAATATCTGGTGTTGCTAGCTCTATACCTTTTTTGTTCTTAAAATATCAAAACAAACATTGTTGCATGGGTTAACCCCTTTAAATATGTTTAATTTTATGAATTTATTTATCATTTCTATTGCTTCTAGCTTAGCCGAAAATGACCTTAAATTTCTTAATTTAAAGGGGACACCCGGTATATTTTTGTTTACTTAAATACTACTACACACCACTTTTTGACTCTTAAGCTAACCTAATATTTTAAATTTTTTTAATTTAAAGTGCCATTTTTGTAATAAAACTCTAAATTTTGGGCTAAGGCGTCATGGAAAAATAGATGTAACTTATTTATTTTGCTGTAACTACTTTGTCTAAAATTTAACGTTACATTATACATGGCACTCTACATTAAACATTTTAAAATAAAAACAGGAGTTAGATTTTAAAAAGTGGCAAATGGAGTGCCATTGTACTCGAATAACATTTTCTATTTAAATAGTTAAAAATTTACCGGGTATTCCATTTTAAAATAAGAAAAATATGGTAATTTCTGGCTAAACAGGAGTAACAGGAAACGTCAATTTAATTAAATAATGCACATTTAGGAACAATATGAAAAGAGGGGCCTAGAATGACATAATTTATAAATTTTGGGCTATATTTCAAAAAACAATAATGCGATTTATTATAACAAATTGTAAAGTTCCTTATAATCTACTAGCGGACCCGTGCCCACTTCGTCAAGCGTTAATATCTGAACTTTTTGTTTAATTATAGTAAAATATAGTCTATAACAACCCCTAAATATTGTAGCTTTCTAATTGTGAAATAATTTTTATGATGGGTTCACTACTTCCAAAAGATTAGCGACTACAAACAAATAAACTCACAAACAAACCCACAAACACAAAGTTACAAACTTTGCCTTTTTATATATTGATATTGGTATAGATTTTTAGTCATCACTTAAGCCAAGGGTCACCTAATCCAGCATAGAGAATATATAACGACTAATTATATAATGTCTCAAAGTATGTCATTTTAGGCACGGTGTCGGATAAAATGATACAATAGTTTAGGCTTTGGCATATACCTTTAATATACGATTTCAAGGATTTTATAAATGAAAAACATATACTAAACTTAAAACTTACTTGTAAAAACATTTTAACATTATATGATAATATTGTATGTAAATAATTCTGATTGTTTTTAATTATAACATTAAAGTTCACAGACAAATGTCTTCGTTCTGAGGGAGACTAAACACATTTAGCAGGGGCCTACTTTGAACAACCTGGGTGTAGATTTCGTTTTATATTTACTCACCATCAAGATAATAAAGTTTTTGACATTAATGAACACGTTACCCAAAAACGACAATTCAGCAAACATTCTTACATTTTTAGAGTATAATTAACCTATATTAATCATAGTTATAGATAAACATAGCCAATTTATTGTGTTTCAATTTAAAAAAAAACAACAATTGTAAAAAAACTATGTAACTTCGCAAAAATACACAAGTTCTTAATTAATTAGTTTTTTTTGCGTCTGGTGAATTGAAAGTTGAACTTGAAATGTCGTGCACAAAAATCAGGGATATGCACCTGTACGGTAATTTCGATACCAACTGCAGTGATAATATTGCACGCTCCAACACGTTTAAGAGGTAGCTGCTAAGGCGGGAAATTCAAAACTTATTAAGTGCGTCATTTAACCTAAATATGCCATTTAAGGCCAGTTTTCCCTACCTATGTACCAAATTTTGTTTTTGTTATTAAAGCTCTCGAAGAGAATTTAAAACTCTTTAAGGCAGGGGTCTCCAAACTTGTCAGCCTTAGGGCCATACTGATTACTCCAGTAAGTTCCGAGGGCCAAAACCATATTATCATTGTTGCCGGTGGTAAGAAGTGAAATAGTCCACTGATAAAAAAAGTTCAAAAAAGTACGCAACGTTTAAAAAGGCTGCAAATCGGACTAAAGTCCGCAAAACGGCAATACTGCATATTATTAATTTTCCTGTCATTATCTTTTATTTCTAGATTAGTCGTAGAGTACGAGCCCAGACACGCCAAATACAGACCGCTAATCCAAATGGCGAGTTTATACCCTAAAAGCCGTGGCCGTTTAAAAATTATATTTATAATTTTAGCGGTATTACTGTAACAAAATAAATATTATAGTGATAAATGCATAAATATGTACATACTTAATACATAGAAACAATATTTGATTAAGAAAACAAATGGCCAAAATATCAAGAAATTATAATTTAACGGCCACGGCCTTTGTGGGTCAAAAATATTATAAATGAGTGGTCGCTCTTGTGTCAAAGGCTATAGAAAATGGCGGTGGTTCAAAACCTTACATTGTATTATTCATCAACAGTCTTTGTGCGGAAACTGTCAATTTTATCAGATCTTTTGGCTGAATCACCGACAATTCCGAAAATTTATTGAAGAGATTGGAGAAAATGACTTACCTTATCATACTGCCGTAAGCTGGCTTAGTTGTGGGAAAGTCCTTCATCGCTTTTGTGAACTTCGAGCAGTGATCGACATTTTTTGAATGAAAAGCTTCGCCTTCTTACTGAATTACAAAACAACGCATGGCTGTGGAAGTTAGCATTCTATGTTGATTTGACAAAACATGTGAACGAATTGAATTTGAGATTGCAAGGAGAAAACCAGTATCTTCCTGATTTATACACTAATATCAAATCATTCCGGAAGAATATAATACTGTTTCAATCACAACTACGAAGTAAATGTTTTTCACATTTTAAAAACATGTTAAATATTCAGCCACACTACTGAGACTGAGTTTCCTATCGATTGTGCAATCGAAACTTTAAGTGCTTTAAAGATAAATTTTGATACTCGTTTCTCGGACCATGCCATTGCGAATCAAATTAAGATTTTTCAGAATCCTTTTGATACTGACATTAAAACCCCATCCCCGGAACTTCAAATGGAAATAATTGATCTACAGTGCAGTGATATAATTAAGAACAAATATTAAAACTCATCTTTGTTGGAATTTTTCACTGACACAATTTGATAATTTACATAAATTTGCTCGTGGGCTGTTTTCTGTTTTTGGTACTACTTATTTGTGTGAGAAAACTTTCTCCAAAATGAAGTACACAAAAAATGTTTACTGATCTAAATTAACTGATGAGCACCTTAAATATCTTTTAATAATTGGTACAAGTAAAATTAGTTCACAACTACAAACTTTTGTCAGTGGAAAATTTCAATTACATAAATCTCATTAGTATTTCATATGTCATTATGTTTGTTATAAGTTATGTGTTTATTTAAAATGTATAAAATGTTACTTGGATCCATTTCAATAATTTGTTTGTTATTATATATTAAAGTTAAATTTTCTGCATATTATACATGTCTGTGTTTCTTTATCCAACTTATCACAAAACCAATAACAATAAGCCTACAACAATGTTATGAGTAAGCGTAACCCTGAATAAGTTAATTTTAATATATAAATGTTTTCTCCTAAAAATAAATATCCACGTGTGGAATGCACTGTATTTAAATTTTGAAACTTTGCTAAATGATGGTTTTAATAATTCTATAAACTGGGTTTCACCGGAGCGTTTATTACTGATATTGACACATCATATTTTATAATAATAGTGTAGTTATAAACATGCCCCTCAATATGGTGGGTATGTTATAACCCTTTATTATTAATAATTGTAGAGATAAAAAAAACATTTCACAAAAACATTCATTAATACATAGCTTGATAACTAGGCTATTGTATTAAGGTTAAGGTTTAGTTATTGTTCAATGTCATCAAGTCCTAAATAAGTAAGTAGAATTAGCACTTGACTTACGCTAGTGTCTATTTAATCTTTGCGGTACCCCATTTATCGCTCTATATAAATTTCTATTAAAACTTGGGCATTATCCAAATAACAAGAGTCAATGTTTAGTGCAGACTATATATATATATATATATATATATATATATATATATATATATATAATTAAACACATTTAATATATAGTTATCTATTTCTACCCCTTAATAAAATTTGCATTTTTAAAATAGTGACAAGACTGAGATTTGACGAGCTTTCGTCAGTATACTGTACGCATATATTCGTGCTTGAATTGGCGATAACCATACAGAGACAAGCATACTTTTAATGGTAAATTTTGTCTATATTCTTGGCCAATGAAATCATATGTTGATAAGAGAGCGCCGATGTTCCCCGAACCCGTCCGCGACAAAGAAAAATCACCCCTCCAGGTCAAAGAGTACTATAATAAAGCTCTATAAGACAAGTATGCAAAAGCTTGAATCCTACCGAACATAATTTTACAGACAAAAAATAAAATACTTTCAGTGAAATCTTTTTGCAAATATTTTTTAAAGTATAATTTTTATATACATTTCCTACCAATTTTGGACACACTGTATATAAATATTGGGTTTTAGATAAGACCGTGTTTTTGGAAATGATTCCAATGCGTAATATTGAATCATTAATAATGTGCCTAATAAACCTAGTGCCTACGTAAGTTGGAGTCATATAAAATACTTTTTTATTATTAATTTTACGAAAAGAATTATATTTTATAAAAAGTTTTGCATAGTCCAAAAACTAAAAAGTAACCGTCAGATATCAAATTTTATTAGTCCTCTACGAGCTTTGGCCAAAAATGTAATTTTTGCCAAAAGTAAAAGTAGCTACTTGTATTTTGCTAATATCAGAAAATTTTATAAAGAAATTTTGTTTATTTACAAAAAAAAAACTTTTTTCTGCGATAATGCCAAAAATTTAGGCTTCTACATTAGTGCAATATAGATTTCATAATTATAAAAATAAGTCAATTTTATATACATTTTTTAAACTTTTACATTACAATAAGAATGTACAATGTATTTATGTATAAACTTAAATTTTTCGATTATAGCAAAATATATTTTTTTTTAACAAACAAAATTGTATATTTATTGGAAATTTTTAATTATAAACATACCACTACTTTTGATATTCGCAGAAATACAGGTACTTGAGTCTTGAGCAGAAATTACATTTTTTTGCCAAACCTCGTAGATAATTTAATATCTGATGATTGTATTTTAGGTTTTGAACTATGCAGAACTTTTATAAAAAATAACATTTTTTTGTAAAATTATTTATTAAAAAGTCTTCCATATAACGCAAACCTACGCAGACACACTGTATATTAATACAGAATGTCCGGTAATTAATAAGACGCATAAAAACCACAAATTTATTTTGCCAAAATATAAGGAATTTAACCAAACAAACCCATATCCAAAACTAATAAAAAAATTTAATATTTTTTCGTATTTTTATCAATACAATTAAAACATCAAGTAACGTTCAAATCATTAACTAGGCCACCATGTGGTTTTCAAAGAAGTCTGTACAAAATGCGGCCACAAATTATTTGGCTCAAAATACAACGATCTAATCCAATTTATCTTAGACAAAAGGTTGTTGGTTTGCAAGACACAAGATGTTAAATTTTCCAGTTATTTTTTTACTTGTGCACCTTGTATCTCGCAAAAAAACAACTTTTAACAAAGCTGGGTTATATCGTAGTATTTTGGCGTAAGAAAATTATAGTACCAATTTGCACAGACCTTTTAGAAAAGACTGATGGCCTAAATAAAGCGATAAAGGAATGCAAAGGGAAATTTTTGTATGTCAAATCTAAAATATTGTGCGAAAAATATGGAAAACTAACATTTATCTACTAGAATCATAATATACTAAGGCACAAAAAAATACCTGAACAAAACAAAGTACTGCAGGTGGCTCCTTTACATTTGACAGCAAAAATATGAGTAGCTTTCAGAGTTTTCACTTTATAAAAACCCGTATACCGGATTGTGCAAAAAAATTCCAATAGTACGTAAAATATTTTAAAATAACTAAAATAAAATAAAAACCTTGACACCCTGTTTATAAGTAATATTTAATATAAACATAATATTATTTGGTTTTTCCTCCAGAGCAAAGGTATTTAATAAATATTTTAAGAAACGTAAACATAAATAGGGTTAGGTATAAAGAAAAAAAAATAAAAAGAAAATTATAATATATCTATTATTTAATATAAAATAATTGTTTTCATATGGGATTTAAAAAAAAATTAAAAACTTACTGAAAAGGTTGCAATCTCTTAACATAGGTTCAAAGGTCAAAATTATTTCATAATAATCTAATCAAAAAAAAGTTCTTAACGAGACTGCCACACGTGACCCTGGACGCGCTCTTAAAAATGTGAAAAACTTTTTATTTTGACTTGGACATTACTTTGTAAAATTACTTAAATGGTAAAGATTCACATTTAGGTTTCATAACCAGTTAAAAATAAAAATAGTAAATATAATTGTTTAGCTATATAATAAGTTTAATTCCAAGGGATCAGTTCACGTCTGGTACCCTCGTTAAGAACTTATTTTTGATTAGATTATTTATATCTGTAAATAATTTTGACCCCTAAACCTACGTTTAGGGGTTGCAATCTTTCTTGTAAGTTTTAAATTTTTAAACAATCTAAATGTAAATGGTAATTTTATAATAAACATTTTATAATTAATTTTCTTCTTTTAAAGTAATCTTAATTTTTATTATATTATTGCAAGAGCAGAATACCTCTTCATATTATACAAAAAGTAAAGGTTTCATAAAATATTTTATTAAATCATCTTTATTTTAAAGAAAAGCCAAATTTTATTTAAATTTATATATCCAGAGAAAACATAAGCTATAGTAAAAATATTTAGTACACCTTGATTAACGAAGTTGTATTTGATTAGAACGTCCTATTTTTAACCTAAAAATGTCTTAAAAGTTCTTTAATCCTGCTTACAGAATAATGTGCTTTTGTTCATTAAAAATTCGTGAAATCTTGAATATTTATCAACAATAATTTACAATACTTTTGCTGTTTCGAAGTGTGCATTCAGGACGAAGTCAGACTAAAATTACTTTTGTCTTGTAAATTACAAAATTATATGTATGGTTTTGTTTAATTTCCTATAATTTAAACTTTTCTTGCTTTAGCATTTACGCAAGCTTCAGCCGGTGTCCTGATTCTTACAGATAAAGGGTACAGGAATAAAACAAGGATTGTCACAAAACAACTTTAATTATTTATTTTGTCAATCAGTAAGCAATGGAACCTTTCGATGCTTTTATTCGGGTCTTACATCGACAATAGTAGTTTAATTCGGATATTTTTCGGGTCATTATCCGCACTTTATGTTTACTGCTTATTTCTCAAGTTTCCGTTTTTGTTTGTTGACATAATCTATAACATAAAAAGTACGCTGGAATATTCTGAGATAGCTCTATCGCCTTTTTGGAGAAAAAAGCGGCGACACGTAGCAAACCTTGAAATTTATTGGTAATAATAGGATCGTATAGCTAAACCTCTTAAAAGCATTAAAAAAGTTGCACCTAGAAATAGAATTTCACCCAGTTGTCTTAGTCAAATTTAAGGGTTAATCTCGTGAATCCCACGGAATAAGCTGAATATCTGTACATACCTTTATTTTGGCGCAAATACTCTCCTAGAAATCCCCTATAATATCGTGTAAGGAACGTGAAATATGACAGGTTAAATGTCAAAAAATATATATATTTTTTGAAAATATCTTGTTTCTGTTACTTTTAATTGCATTTATTTATTATAAAAGTTGTTGAACACAAAATTCTTTACAAATTTAATTTTTAAGCATTTTTGTCAGACCAACGGATCCGATAATAGAGAGGGCGCAGAGTGTTAAGCACTTTACCGTATGTACATATCTTAGCACGCAATCAGTCAGTAATTTTTAGTCCTGATGTCATTTTTTTACTTAAGTATTTGCTAAATATCAAGATTGATTGCTTGTTAAGGTATGTCTCATATACACTAAAGTGCTTTACACTGCTGCTGCGCCCTCTATCATCGGATCCGTCTGGTTCATGACAAAAACACGCTTTAGAATCCAAATTCGTAAAGAATTCCCTGTGTTCTACAGCTTTTATAATAAATAGAAATGAAATTAAAGTATAGGAAACGAGATATTCGCAAAAAACTGATCTTTTTGACGTTTGACCTGTCATGATCACGAGTTCCTTATGCGATATCATAGGGGAGCCTTTGCAGGAGAGTATTTGATGGTATGTGCAGATATTTAGCTTATTCCGTGAGATTCCGAGGTGAAAGATCACGTCAATCGGGCTATTTGTATATTATCGCAGAAAATGTCCATTGCCTGGGCCAGTAATAAAATGGACTTTATGATAAAAACCCTTTTAAACCTTTTTAAGGGGTTTTCTTTGACAAGTCTACCGCGAATGTGCAGGGGTGTTTCTCGATGGTTTTAAAAGGTATCTTAAGAAAACCCTAAGAAATATTAAAAAATCAGTCATTAGGTCTCCTGATCTCTTTTTTTTTTTTGAAGAAATAACTGTAGCGATAACAGTTCATGACTATTAAGATCCATTTCGGATCTACAGGGGTGATTTGCAAATGTACATTTTTACAACTTTATTTAACTTGTTTCCCTATAAAGATTAAAAAAACCTTAAGAAAAATTATTTGTGTGGTTTTTTCGGGATATAATACCATAAGTAGCAAAACATTTTGCTTGCAAAACATTTTTGATTGTATAAGAGATTCCTTTTGCTTGGCAATTTTGTGTGAGTGATATTTACAACAACAAAACCCCCAAGCTGTCACGCAAGTAGTTTTAATTAAGTCTCATAAACAAAAATTGCTAAAAAGCAACAAACTTGAAGAAAACCAGAGAAAAATATACTGGCACAAAATATTTTTTTTCAAATGATATTCGACAAGACTATTTTTACGAGAATTAAAAGTAAACGTTGAACCTTTAATTTACTTACAACTAATCATTAGTTTTTTACCTGCCTTGCATTCCAATCTGGGTAAGTATTATCGCCAAAATACCATCATGTTGGTTTTATTAAGTGTAGGAGACGGTAGGAGTTTTGCCAAAGCAGAAAACAGGAGGCCAATTCTAACATATTGCCAGTGTAAAAACCACTTTAGTGAACTGGTCCGTAGAATATCGTGATGCAACAAGCTTTTTTCTTTTTATAATGGGAGCCGTTTTTGAGAAAATTATCCAATTTAAGCTTTCTTCTTGGGCGAAACACCCTGTATGGTATTTTTAATTATGTCTATTAGGCCCTCCGTTTTAAGCTTTTCAAAAATATGCATTAGTAGGAATTTTTTATTTAAAATGTTTCCAAAAATAAGCATTTTCCATAGCTTGTTTGGTTTTTTTTTAAAGAAGGACATGACAGAAAAATGACAAAACATTATTTTTAAATGATTTTTATTTATTGCTTACCCCTTGAATTGATATCTTATTCAAAATTAACTTCCAACATTTTCATATTGTTTTAATTCAACTTACTTTAGCTTCCACGCTGTATTAACATTCACATTACAGAAACGCACTATTACTAAAAAAAAAAATGCCATTATATTTCTGCTATTAGTCGTGGAAATAAAAAATAAACATGTATAATATGTAAAGTACATTAACATATTTAAAATACAATGCAATAAAACAACACAATACACAATAAAAAATTACACACAACTTATCAGCGTCCTATAGGCAGGCTTATATAGTTAGCTAATCACATTTAGTAAAGTTTTCTTTTCTGTAATAGTACTTTTCTATAATAAACCACAAACATATTTCGCTGAACTTGTAAATACTGTTACTCTTGATTTATCATCACTTACAGCATAATGAAAGTACTGGGACCATTAAAAAAAGCACATTTCCTTTAAGTTTAAATAAGTTAAAAGATAAGTTACAAAGATATAGAGTGTCCGATATTTATTAAATATTAAATAAATAATGCCTTGTTATTTTCTGTCAAAAAACAAAATTACTTAAATGTGCTGCCACACATGTACTCTTGGTTAAAATTTAAAAATAATAAATACATATTTGTATATATTTTTAAAAGCTCGCAGAGAGCTTAATAAATATAAATCTAAAAAGAAACATACACGGTGTTCTATAAGAAAGAACATGTTGGAGCAATTTTCTTTAAAAAATAGCCCAACGTAGACAAAAAACTAATTACACCACAATATTTTTACGAAAAAAAAAACACAACTAAGCCGTTTCAAAGTTTTTTCATAGCTTTAATAAAGCGTGTTAAAGAAAGTTTCAAAAATCGGCAAAATCTAAGAAAAATCACCCTGTGGCTTCGGGATGGATCGTAATAGCCATAAACTGACAACCAACAGAGCTAACTAGCTTGTCAATCATTTAACCATATTATTATATTCCAATTAAGTCTGTCATAGAGACAACAATTTAGACTGGTTGTCTTAGGGACATTTTTGAACCTTTTAAATTTTAAACTGTTGTAGAACATATAATTGAAATTTGACCCACTCCTGACGACCGATCGATCTGAAATTTGGTACACTTCCTTAGTCTTGATAACAATACAATACATAACATATTCTTTATGGTTGTAAATCCAACAGCGCTCTCGCCGATACAAAATGGCGGATTACAGATTGATTCACTTTACTACAACCTCAATACGGGTATCAAATCAATCAGTTGAAGGCTTGATTGGCAGAATAGAACCCACTATGAAAACAAGCTGGGGTCAAGATGGCCGCCGCCACAAAGATGGCGGATTATACATTTTTTTTTCTGCCAAATGCCAGCGCTGGGTATCAAATGGAAGGGCTTGATTAGCGTATGGATAGAATCCCAATCTATAGATAAAATTAAAATCCGAAATGGCCGCCGCCACAAAATGGCGGATAACAAATTGCTCACAACTACCTCAATATGGGTGGCATCAAACAAAAAGGGCTAGATTGGTAGAATACGCTGTCATTTAGCTAATAGTTCGTATTTTTAATTTTTTATTGGGTAATTGCGTGTATTTTAT
The DNA here is from genome assembly GCA_014170235.1 of Listronotus bonariensis. Taxonomy (NCBI): domain Eukaryota; kingdom Metazoa; phylum Arthropoda; class Insecta; order Coleoptera; family Curculionidae; genus Listronotus; species Listronotus bonariensis. Next base: position 15,228 of record JACEGR010002740.1, on the reverse strand, counting down.
TTTTGTGGGTCAGGGTTTTCGTTTATACCCAACTTATAAATATTGGGGGTAGCATTGCTGTTCTGTGCAAAGTGTTTACGTAAGAGAAAAAGGTACTAGTACTGTTTATTTAGTGGATGGTCACCAATTAAATGTTAAATATGAAAAACTAAAAACAGTAAAATAAATAATAAAATTAAACCGACCTTAAAACGATAAATAGAACTCACTAAAAAAAAATAATGAATTAAAAAAAAGAAAATGAAGTTAGGTCACTACTAAATGCAAGTAGCTAAATACACAAAAGATTTTTATACTTTAATACCAAATATTATTATCCTACTTTATTTTTTAAATACTTTTATTTGATTCTTTTTCAAGTCGGTTTAATTCTCTTTAAAAAGTCAGTTTAATTTATTTTTACATTTTTATTTAAACAGTAAAATTTAGATTAAGTACTATCCAAAACACCAAAATTTATTAAAAAATAATTATTATTAAAGGGCATTAATACAAAATATGTTTCTAGGCCCACAATCAGTTTTAATTTAACTCCTTTTTAACTTTAGTTTTAAATATTTTAGCTACAAACGCTTTTTGCGTTTTTATTAAAAACTGGACATGTAATGAACGGTCGTAAAGGTAAGAGAAAATAATTTAGAAGAATGCTTTGCTATTTTGTTTTTTTTTTTTAAATATAATATCTGTTTAAATTACATTTGTTTTACTTTTATGTTTTCTATTCTTAAATTACATTTATTTACTTTTAAAGTAGTCAAAAACAAATTTGGGGGCGTTTCTATAAAAGAAAACAACTGGAATTTGTCCCCGGAGAATATTCGTTTAAAGATAATAAGTTTATCTTAAAAATATTTTTAAACACTAAAACAGATCATTCCCCGCACTTTATTCTTGCACATGTTTTTCGTTTTATTTGTTCACATAATCTTGCAACATAAACTTTCACGTGGATATATTCTACGACGGATCTTATCGCCATTTTCCAAAGCAGACGGTGTGGCGTAAAGGATTTTAAAACTTGTTGACAGTAATGAGATACTTAAAGAAAGTTTCCAAATGCTTAAAAAACCGTAATCTTAGATCGAATACTTTATTGACTAAGTAATGGATTATAGGAAATACTCAAAAAAATATTTATTTAATATATGTAGTAATTAGCCGATCTGTGCCCACTTCATTGGGCATTAATAATATTTTTTCTAAACTTTTTAAAATAAACTATAGCCTATAGCACTTCTCAATAGTCAAGCTTTCTGACTATAAAATAATTCTTATGATCGGTTACGTATTTCCGAAGATTAGCCCTTACAAACAAACAAAGTTACAAACTTTACCTCTTTACAATTTTAGTCTGATTAATCCATTAAGGGTCCCTGCGCACTAAAACTTAGCTCAGCTCAGTCCATTCAAAACGCAAAACTTTCTTATATGCATTTTAAATAGGAAATGTTTATATATGGGGCTCCGCAGTAGCGGTGGCTAGGCGTAGGCGATCGCCTACGGCCTCGCGCCTGGGTGGATTTGCGGCAAGGTGACAGTATAAAATGTGACATAGGGAAAACATAGAAATAAAAGGATGTGATGATTTTTTTAAAACATTTTTAATACAACAACTATTAATCGTGTGTAAATAAATTTTGGTCGTAAGTGAACGTGAAGCGGACGATGTTCTGAGCGCCTAGTTTGCAGTGACCTTTGAGTGTGCAACTAATGGATAATTTTATTTTTTTGTAGTTTCTTAAAACAAAACTATATTATGGTTACTGCATTGTCTTAAACTGCATAAGTAATGGTTCGTTTTATCAAAAATACAATGCAAAAGAGTGTGCCCTAGAATAGGTGCTACAAGAGGATTTATAAAGCACAAGTTTTAGAATTTTTAAACGACACTTTGAAAGAAGATGGACTAGAACTAAAAATATAAATTTTCAATAAATACAGAGCAAATTATAACTTTAAATAGGACAAATGACCAGGGGGTAGAGTACTTTTATTTTTAAAAATATGGCAGAAATGTATAAGTTAATATTTGTAGACAATTGAATTTTATGTCAACGTTTAAAGTTAAAGAATTAAAATAAAAAAATGTTATAGTCAATATTTCTACACTTTGCATTAGCATTTTTTAAATTAATTTGTATATAGAAAAGCGTTTAAAAATAACTAGGTTTCTAATTTTCAGGGTAACACCAAAATTTGTTTACATGCCAAGTATCTGCTTAGAATCGCAAAATCGTTTTTATTGCCAAATGTAAATAATAAAAAAAAGTTACACTATGCTTAATTAAACTAGAATACAACATTTTCCTTTATAGATTTGCCCTATTTAAAAAAATTAAAGTACTTAACTTTTGGTCATTTGTTATATTTATGATTATCACTGATTCTGTATACTGCCGATTAGGGTAAAATTTTGTGTTTTTCAGTCTTGAACTATTCGACCAGTTTTTCCTAAATGCCGTTGAAAAACTCAAAACTTTTGTAAACCCATCCTGGGACATACTGTACAGGCTAGGTACAAAAACTCAAAAACTGCTAAAGCTTTCAACAACCAGCAGAAAAATGTTAAATATGCAATTTTGTTTATTAAATTCTTTCTCAATTTTTTTTTTTGCGATAATGGTACAAATTTAGGTTTGTACATCAGTGCAATACATTTTGTAACTATATATTTTGTAGTACAATTTCATTTATTTATTCTTTACTTGCATCAAAACAAAAACAATGTACAATGCACTAATGTACAAACCTAAAGTTTCTCGATTATCGCAGAAAAAATTGTAATTAGAGTAAATTGCATAATAAAAAATTCTAAATATCTTTTGTTTATACCAAATTTTAATATTGCATAAATACAGGTACTTTACCTTTGAGCAAGAATTACATTTTTGGCCAAACCTAGTAGATTAGAACTAATATCTTATGGTTTGAACTATGCAGAACTTTTAATAAAGAGTTTTTTCGTGCAATTATTAAAAATCGATTATATTAAAAAATATTTTTTGGGTAACCGCCAAAAAGCCGCATTGGTCCTTGCGTTTATCAGGTATAATATTATAGCTGGGAAATATTTTTTGTACAGTGCGGTGTTAGGGGACACCACAGCTAATATTTAAAAATGTAGGCACTGACAGTTTTTGTAGATGTTAAATCTTTAATAACTTAGTCGAAAAAAAATATAAAAACTACAAGAAAAGTTGGTAGCATACTTTTTAGTTCTTAAAAATTTTACCTTTGTCGCCACTGTACACAATAATTTCAATTAAAGGGTTTTTTGCAAAAACAACCAATGTCATTACTAATATGAAACCAATGTCAAGTTTTTTTCCTAATTAAAAAAAACTAAGTATAGAACTTAAAAATGTATTTCTAAATACGTAAAATACTAATATATATACGAACGTATTAAAAATAAATATAGAGTTAGCCATATAGGTTTTAGAAAGTTTTTTTTTTTAATATTCTCAAAATATTGAAAATTCTACTGCTGTTTTTGAAAAAACCTTCGAATAAGTTAGTCTTAATAAGCCTTTTATTACTTCAATCAACTGTAACAAATTTTAATAACAAACTTTAACGCTCTGTTTCTTAGAAACAAAACTACGCTGGACATATGTTTATACGAACTTGTTTATGAAACGCATAAGAAATTACTCTTACAGTTTTATACCGTAGTTAGTAAACACTCTGTATACCTATACCTTTCTATTAGAATTAAAAAAATAGATATGCTATATTTTTGCCTTATGTCCTTAGAAATTTAATTATATTTAAACTTAATGCATAATATTTGCTTATATGTTAATATCGTCATTTAATTAGAAATTCCACTTTATTAAATTTGAATAAGCAAATACGGTAGGTAAATATTTGGCTTTTTAAGTTAAGCATCTAAATTAGATTGTTCTTTGCATTATTAGGTTAGTTAAAGCAACAGGCCTTCTAAAATTAATTTTAATGTTTAACATAACGAGTCTGACCAAATACATTAGGCCACCAGCATCAGGATGCCACTGGGAACAAATTATTGTTGCAAAGTAAATATCTTAGCTAATTTTACCTTAAGCGAGCTTTTTGTTTGCTGTTTTTAGCAAAACACATTATAAGGCCGGTATTATACAGGGCGTCCAGTAACTTAACCGACACACTTTAAGGGCTGATTTTACAATAAAAATTAGGAACAAAGCTTCATATGAATATCCTGATTTGGAAGACGTCTCCTATAAACCAGAACACATATTCTTACATACCTACAAGAAAAAAAACACTTTTACCATTGTCCATAAGGATTTAGGGTAAATATTTTTAAGGAAAAAATACCCCACTTATAAAATAAAAATATGTTTTTCATTTTTATTTTTTTATATTATTTTAAGATTTTTATTTAAAAAAAGCAATGACTTACCTTTACCATATTTACCCTAAACCCCTCATGGACGACACTGGTGAATTTTTTTGTTACGTCAAAAATGTCTTATGATGCATAGGAGACGTCTTTTAATTTTATTTAAATATATCTAAACTAGTATAAAAGTTATTATTAAAAACCGACAATATTTTAAAGTTTTAACCACCCCGTCGATTAAAAAACTAAGATGTTTAGGACATTTATGTTTATAAAAAAGTTATTGATTTTTTTTTCTGCCTTTTAAATGCGTATCATATACACATGAGTAAGAAACCTTAGGATTATATGATACACGTTTTGATATTTGATGACCCGGAAACTGGATTTACAAGAAGATGCATTTTCGCAGAAAGCCTTATATTTTTTAAAAGTATTTTACCATATTTTCGTCTCTTTTGCAGTGTATGTGTATTAACACGAAAACAAAATGGCCGATTGTCCGATATGGGATAACTTTGTTTTTAAATGGAATACAATTACATTTAATGGAATAAGTCGAGATTCGCTTATTAAATTTTTATGAAATTTGGGATGATGGAATTTTCTATGTTCCGCTCGGCGACGCCCCACCTGGTATAAGTAAAATAACTCTTAACAAAGTGGAATTCGTAGATAATTCTGGTAATTTAATCAAATTATTGTAGAACTTTTTATTAATTGTACTGGGCAGGAAAGGAAAACAATAAAATAATTGTTTTAAATTATTTTAATATTTGCAAAAATAACTCTAACTGTTCCTCAATCTTGTTTTAAATATTATTTAAACTTTGCTTAACACTGACACAAAAGTCATAGATACAAACTGGGTGTTTATTTATTGTTTACAATACATGGTGTCTGAAAAGGTATGGTCATAAAAGATAGGAGTAATAGAGTAAGCGAAAATAATGTTAGTACTTAAAAATCCATCGCGCCTTGTTTAGGAAGATATTACCTTCAAATTTCAATTATAACTTTGAACTGCTGCCACAGTACCAATTATATTTGGGTAACTAAATAACCTTTGTACTAGTACTTCTTTGCAGGTTTGTCGAAGTGAAGAGGGTGTGACGTTTTTTTTGTTTAATGTATTTATTTTTAACATAGGTGGCAAATTTAACATTTTAATTTGACCGGTAAATTTCTTTATCATTTTTCTACAAAAAAATGTGTATACCTTATTTAAATCGATATATTAATCTGTTTTTTTATTAATTGTATTTTAAATCCAAACATACAAAATAATAATTATCAAAATGTCGATTTAAATAAGCCATACCTTTTTTTTTTTTGGAAAAAAGGATCAAACGGTCAAATCAAAAGTGTTTAAATTATTATCTCTTTCAAAATGTTTACATAAAATAAAACAAAAATTGTCTTACCCTGTATAATCTAAAGTTACTGAACTGCCGTTTACTTATGAAAAGGAGCATTAGTACGAGATTATTTAGTTGTCCAAATATCATTGGTACTGTGGTAACAGATTTAAAATTGTTTTTTTTTATTATAACTTTGAAGGTCTCCTAACGAAGCGCAATAGAACTTTGTTTATAAAAAAAATTAACATTATTTTGGCTTAATCTATTAACCCTATTATTTATGGCTTCACCTATCCGGACCCCTTTATAATTGTATAATTGTAAAAACTGTTTTGAATTATCTTTACCAATGTGTCTAAACAGAATAGCTTTGCAAGTTTTCTGTTTTGTTTGTTTTTTTATAATATTATTGAATCGCATGTGGAATATGCTTCCTGACGGCCCTTACTGCAATCCCCAATGTATCTATCGCCGACAACGTAACATAGCTTAAAAATTAAGGACTGAAATGAGATAAATAGTTTTACTAAAGTGTCCTAAGTGCGTTGTAAAGTGGTTTCTTGTATATATTGTACTGTATGTTATAGTAGAGGAGCCAACGATGCTAAATGGGGATTTACTTAAGCGTCATAGAGACCTATTGGGTTGCAAAGCTTAAATGATAAGAAGAAAAATATTATAGAGGGTGGCGCACCACAAACGCCTCGCTCTTTAATACAAAAACCGGTATTATTTTTAAAAATAAGCGATTAATTTGATCTTTAAGGTAGCTTATAATAAATATTAATTTCTTAACACCCTGTATAATTTTTGGCAAAAAATAAATGCAGGTGATGGCACAGTTCATTTTCAAGCAATATACCATAATATTAAGAGTAAAATGTAAGTAAGGTAGAATATATCAAAATTTTGTTTTTGACATGATTTTTTAAAAATCCTAAATATCTTACAAACCTTTTATTTTGTGTATAGAAATTGCTGATAAAACATATATATGTATATATATATATATATATATATATATATATATATATATATATATATATATATGATTGTGAGACACATATATATATATATATATATATATATATATATATATATATATATATATATATATATATATATATATATATATATATATATATATATATATATTATCAAACAATCCAAAAATTAACTAATATACAAGGTGTTCCATTAAAAAAAACATTAAAAAGAACATAGTGGAGCGCCCAGTATAATTCTTATAATTTTAAATTATGCTCTCAATATACCCACATATCCCTGTACGAAAAATATTTTTTAAAAATATTACCGTTTTGTATTAGAGACCAAGGCGTTTGTGGTGCGCCACCCTGTATAATATACATCTTTTCATTGATGGGGAAGCGACAATGGACTTTTAAATATGTCAGAAAATGCTATTATTATTTCGGCTTGTGGAAATAGTTCGAGTCGTATCGTATTATAAATTTTTCGTTTTAATTATTTTTTTTAATTTAATTAAAAAATTTTACTTTACAAAATGTTAAACTAAAAACAATATTTAGAATGTAAGTAACTCAGCCCATCTAAATGGTTTTATTTTTGTTTTTTATGATCGGCCCTGTATACGGAGCTCATATTTGGTGGAGGTACTTAACCGGGTATAAGGTATCCTCTGTATATTAATCTGACGCGGTTTTAGTAAATCCTGACATACTTTCTTCCGGCCTCCTCGCACATTATGTTATGCTAAGTATTAGGATCACATTTGTGTAGGTATGTAAGTTTTTTTCAGGAAATCTTTACATTGACATACTTTAATTACTAACTCTAAAATTTTTTATAACCTTCCTTAAACTACTATTAAATATTTAGTTTTATAAGTATAAAACGCACAACAACGAGCAATTTTAAATTATACAGGTTGTTAAAATTGAGGAAGAATAATCGTTTTCTTATCATAACGTGTATACTAGTTTAGATATTAAAAAATAAGAGGTCTTCTAAGCATCAAAATAAATTTTTAAACCTATAAATAAACAATAATTTTTACCAGTGTCGTCCGTGAGGAATCTACGATAAATATGTTTTTAGAAAAAAATTACACCACTGCGTCTTCCTAAATAAAAAGTATTTTACCTCAGTCTTTGTTTAGGCATTAAAAAATTAACTTTTAATTATTCTTTCTTTAATGTCTGGTTTTCTGAATAAAATAAATTAAAAACATTTCTTGGCATGAAGTTATTTAAAATTAATAACTTGCTTTACAATAAATAATATTACCTTCTTCTTTATACAATACACATATTATTTTAATATTGGTTTTATTTCAAAAAAACAAAAACATACATATTCGTTCAGTTTACATAAAGAGAATACACTGTATTGGAATAAGGGGCTACATCAGCTGGGTCTCCAAAGAAACAGCTGCCGGGCCAAAAATATGTAGATTTCAATTATGAATTCAATGAGAGAACCTATTGCTAAGTTTTAAAACTAAAAACTAAATATAAAAGTATATTATCTAACAAGAATAGCAAGCAGAAAACTATAAATAGAAAAGAAAAAGTAAGAGAAATGAAAGAAGGTAAATGATGAGACAAGAGAGAAGAAAAAGGAGTTAAGGAAAAGAAGGAAGGGGGGAGGTAAAAACGGTTCTGACACGTATTTTCAATTTGTTAGCAAAGTTAATCGAGTTTTCTTAAACAGTGGCTACTGACGATGAAAATTCCATAACCTCAAAATTCATCAGTGATGCAACCTGGTAGGAGCAACAACCTTAAAACATTCCTTTATTATGCAATGCGTGGAAGTTAAGGCAAATTAATTCCTAACGAATATATTTAGGTTATGAATATCAATCCTGTATTATATTTTTTGACCCAAGTAATGTGGGCTTTTGAATTTTAAAAAATTTTGTAAAAAAACACTAAGAAGTGCAGGGTACGCCGCCGCTCCATTATTAAGCCACTCCAATTCTGGGTAATTCATGTGAGAAATTCCCTCGCCTACGTCTTATCCAAATTTCTTTCCTGAGGCAAGAATTTTTGAGCTCTCTGAACTCTTTTATATCCAGACTATCCAAAAGGACCGTACAAATGATTCGTAAAATTAAAATACCAGCGCTTTACAAAGCATGGTTTTAGTTTTTTTCTAAAAGATAAAATATGTGCGAATAAATTACTTTTACCATTGAATATGTCCTTCTTAAACATTAAGGGTATTGTTCCTTAAATTTTAATATTTTATCTATAATAAGGCCTAAGTTTTTCAGAATCTTAAACAGAATTACATCGTTACCTTATTTAAGTTTAATAGTTTCCTGCAGTTGGTTTCTTGCAGGTATCGTTGCAAAAAAGTATAGCGGTTGATTCAGTAGGGTTAATTTAAGCAAATGACCCTCCGAGTGCTGCAGAAATTTATCTATATTCATTCAATTGGTCATAATTTTAGCCAGATTTGGCTTAAATGAAGCATGTATCTAAGTATCAACTGCATAAAGATTATATTGACAGTGTTCAAGAAACTTTACCAAATCAAATTTAATTTTCTACGTGGTAGAAAGAGTGGTTAATGTATCAATGTTTTAACATTTAATTCATATAATGATTGGTGAAACGAACTAAATACTCCTAACATGACTATCATATACTAAATAAATAGCGATTTGACCATGCCGAAAAATTAATTTTGTTTTTTACGCAAAAACCATACATCGAAATTAAAAAAGTCAAAAGACCAAATTTTTTGAGGATAATGCAGTATGTACTATTTTTCTAGAATTATTTGCACCAATAGCCTAATACTGTGATACGTGATTTATGTAAAAATATAAATTTTTCTAGTACTCTGTATATCTTAAGAGATAATAGCTTTTAAATACAGTATTTTAGACAGTATTTTAATGTGTTTTATACGTTAAAAATAAAAATATTAGGGAAATGTAAATTTTTACGTTTTTAATTAAAATTAAAAATGTAATAGATGTGGTATATTTTTGAAACCTTATTAAAATATACAGTGCATGTCTAAAGTTAGACCCCCTCCTACCTTTAAATTGTTTGGTATTTTACATGAAAATTTAAGAACATTAGGTAAGACAACATTAATTTTGGGCAAGAAATGACAAAAATAAATGTCAAACTAAGATTTGGGCACCATTTTGAAAACAAAAAATTGAATGGAAAGGTGGGTGAGTTTTCTGAGCAGGGTACTTTATAATTCTAAAATATAAAAATTAGTACCTTTACCCTACTACAAAATGATGGTACTCTAAAATTACAGTGATCACCCTGTTTTAGATGACCCATATTTCCGAGAAACTAATAAAGTTAGATGAAACTTTATGTGGTATTTTTTTCTTAGAGCACTTTTATATAATATACAGGGTTGGACTAAAAGTATATATGTTTTACCAGACGCTACCCTAAATGTTTCATTACTAATTAAGAGATTTGAAAAACCTCAAAGAAAACACCTAATGATGTGTATTTAACATCCATTACTTTCTGGAAATATGGCCGTCCTAATCAGTTTTAAAGGTAATGTTTAAAAAAATACCGTCATTTTGTAGTAGTTAAAGGTACTGACTTTATATTTAAGAGTTTATAAAGTACTTGCCAGAGCTTTAAAATAATGTGCCACACAACCCCCTTTTCATTAAATTTTTGATTTCAAAATGGCTGCGCCAAGCTCCCCAGTTTGACATTTATATCTGTCATTTTTGGCCAAAATTTGGTCGTATGTTGTTCATACTAAGCAATTTAATAGTTAGAAGGGGTCTAGACTTTAAACACACTGTATTTTAGATTGTTGTTTTTAACTTAATAAGCGTATCAAAAATTAAATTGAGGTTTTATTTTAAGATTTAAAAAGCTAATGTGAGCAATAAATAATAGTTCAGATTAATTTGGAATTGTGCTATTCCATATTAGGTTCCCGGCCATCTTTCTTTTCGTTGACTAAACTACCATATTTACAATAGTCTCAATTTCAAATCACAATATTAGAAATTTAAGCTAAACTTTAACAAACACACAAGACCTAAGCAGATATTTTTATGTTTATTCCAACTATGTGTTTCAAAATTTTCATGCGGAAAAACAAATCGAATTGCGAAATAATCGTAAAACCGTAAACAGGTTTACGGCTTTCAAATAAGTTAAGCAGCAAAAATCAATAACCTACGGATGGCAAATACGTAAACCGCCAATGTGTGTAGATGCATATGTACCCCTAAATGGTATTCTGACGGCGGCCATGTCCATACACAACTTCCTTAAATATTAAAATTTTTGGTTCAATAATTGTACTATCGTAAAGTCCATCCGTGGACATACTGTATTTGCACAACTTTTGCTTTAAATAATAAACTACAGGGTTATTTTTAAGTTATTATTTTCCTTTTAACAAAGTATAGAATCCAAAAAAAATAAAAACATTTTTTAAATAAAATTATGTTAGAAAATGCTTCGTTTCGAAATACGGGTGCTAAAGTTATGAGAAAATAATGCCTTTTATATCATAACTTTCCTACCACTCTAGATACATATATCCACAAAAATTTGTACATTTCTTTTAACCATTACATTACATTTTTTGCTGTAAATGTTCTTTAAAAAATTTACCCAAAATTTGTATTTTTTTAAGGATGGTACTCTGCCGCTTTTTCTAAGATCATTAATATCGTCGGTATAATGGTAAACCCAAGTTACTTGCGGTTATAGTTCTATCATATGAACAACTCAAAACCTCCATGTTTGATTTCTAAAGCCCTAAAGTAAAATATTACATTTCCTAAGTGCAAGAAAAACTTTTGTGGTAACGGTAAAACTCCCCAAGCAACTTAAAAGGTAAATAAATAATATTTCGTATGAGTCACTTATTTAGTTTTTTGGATGCAAAAGTCGAGATAGGATATTATTTGGTGGTGTATTAAGTCAAACCAATAATTAACTTTTAAGTTTAGTGAGCTAACAATTATCTAGTATTTTTATGTGCAGTAATATTACTATATTTATGCACTATATGGTAAAATTACTAGGTTACAAAAGAGGTAAAATTCAGTAAGTACGAAAACTGTTATTTTTAACGTTTTTGGGTATCTTTTTTTGTGAAAATTAAAAGCAACCCTTTGTAGAATCTATGACTTTTGATAACAATATAAAACATGTTAGCATAGACTTTTTTTAAAGCAAATTTTAATAAAATTGCTGATATCTTTAATCCGTAAAATTGTTGCTTACATACATAGTTAACTTAACCTTTATACCGACAATATGTTTAAAATACTTATACTATATGAGCAAGCAGTTTTGGTTCATCGGCGAGTAATGTAATAAACAAACAAGCAGTATTAGTCACCTATGTTTACATAGTGGTATTTAGTTAGACCCTCTCTTTTTCTTACATTGCCGATGTGTTATGTTATTTAGCTCAACCGGTATATACAGGGTGGCCCACCATATTCGACACGGTCTGTAGCTAGATAACCATGGGGTTTAAAAAAAAGTAAATACTGGAACATATACAGGTCGGATAAGACCACAGTATAAAATTATTTTAGTCTATACAGGATGTCTCAAAAAAGTGTGACGTATGAAAGTTATTTTTTTTAAATGGAACACCCTATATTTTATGAGGGTTTTAGATTCTACTTTTAAAAAATAACTCAAGTTTTTTTATAGTACTAAGTGTCTAATTTTATTCGTTTTTGTGATATTTGATTTTTTGAAAAATGCAGAGGTAAAATTAAATTGAATTTATTTTAACACTTTTAACACTTTAAACTTTAAAATATGTAACAAGATTGGAAAAAGTCTGCCATATCATACGTAGGTCAAATCAAGATCAAATATTGTACAGGGTGATCAAAAATAATTTCAATTTTTCAGAAAATCAAATAGCCATATCTCTCTTATTTTAAATGGAATACCCTGTATTTTTACGTCACATGATGACAAATAAAATACTCTTTCAAATGGTGTATAGGTTTCCTATACCTATCTTTGTGCTTTTTTAGTAAAATTTGTTTTTACAAATTTTTAGTCCAAAGGTTTATTTAAATTAAAGTTGGCTGTGACATAGCAGCCATTATTATTTTTCTTGAGAAAAATAACAACGACCATTTATTGATTACTAGTGTTTTTAGTTTAAAAGAAATTTTAATGATTTTAAATAAAAACCCTTCTTCTACAACAACAAGATGATATAATACTGGTAAGATGTGAAAAAATGGTTTACTTTAGTCTAGAGTTAATCCTGAAAAATATTCCAGGAGAAACCATCTGATAACCTTAATAGTTGCTTTAAAAAATTTAACCTAGTGATTATGGATAATGGAAGAAACGAGTTATAGGTCACAGAATGTCGTCATAACTGACCAGAGGCGTTATTAGGATTGTTTAAAAACACAAGTTTTATCATTACCACATTCAGCTGAAATAAGTGTTATTGGAAGTAGCATTATAAGCAACTAATAATTTTTTTCTGTGAATTTTAAAAATAGTGGCAAATAGTACAAAATCTTTTAATTTTGTGCTTTTTTCCAACAAATTTACATTTGGCAATAACGGCTTAGTAAATAGGCATAGCTATATAACAGCCTACTTACATTTAAATAGACATTTGGAATAAAAATATCCTAAAACGGAATTTACTTAAAAAGTATAAAAATAGGTATAGGCAATCTATACACCATTTGAAAGAGCATTTGGTTTGTCATCATGTGGTGTGAAAAAATACAGGGTGTTCCATTTAAAATAAGAGAGATATTGCAATTTGACTTTTTAAAAAATTGAAATTATTTTTTGATCACCCTGTATAACCTATGATCTCGATATGGCCTACGTATGATAAGGCAGACTTTTTCTAATCTTGTAGCAACTTTTAAAGTTTAAGGAGTTTATATTGTTAAAATAAAAATAATTTAATTGCACCCTGCATTTTGAAAAAAATCAAATATCACAAAAACGAATTAAATTAGACACTTGGTACTATAAACAAACTTAAATTATTTTTTTATGTAGAATCTAAAACCGTCATAAAATATAGGGTGTTCCATTTACAAAAATATAACTTTGATACGTCACACTTTTTTGAGACATCCTGTTTATAGTAAAATAATTTTATACTGTGGTTTTTATCCGACCTGATGCCGTATTTTCTTTGTCAATACGTCGCCTGGTGCGTAACTCCGGATGGGGTGTTGGACACTTTAAACTCACTTTAAAAAATTAATAAAAATATTATATTTTGCACCAAATAAAATTACAATTTACCAGTATAATACCATCAACATCTCCCTTTCTTCCTTAAACTATCTCGGACAATGAGGAACGCAGTATTTTTCGAAGTCAGAGCTTACTACCTTCTTCTATAAGTTTGTTCTCTTTAAATATTAAATTTTTTCAGTGTTTGTTTTGTGTTTCTAGGCATCCAGCTTGTTTAATGTTTTTATTTTATTATTATAAGAGTAACCTAGAAAACTGTTTGATTTATACTTTTAAACCTTGACACCTCACGTATATTTTATGTAGAAATTTCAATGTTAAGAAAACTAATTAAAAGTGTATAGCTTATTTTAAAATTCCCAAAATGTAAATTATTAAAATTCCCAAAATGTATACTTTTTATACTAGGTGTTCACACTATATATGTTTCAGTATTTACTTTTTTTTAAAACCCCATGGTTATCCAGGTACAAACCGTGTCGAATATGGTGGGCCACCCTGTATTATTTTTAAAAACCGTTGGTCGAACTAAAAACATCAAAATATTAAAATAACTCTAAAGTAAATTAGTATTTTAAAATATTATTGATTAGAAGAGTGAAGTTTTTTTATCGTACGAGATAATCCGGTTAATCTAATATGGTGTTTTGCATTTAGAACTTGCTTTTGTCTAATTTGTGTTAAAAATGTAAAAAACTACATTAATATAATTTAAACTAATAAAATTAAGTAGTATTTATGATTTTAATAAAAGTCTAAAAACGAAGTTTACATACAAAACACCACTATCAGATTTAAACGATTTTGCTATGCATCAAAATGGCTCTTGTTTTTAAACAAAGCGTTCGTTGTCTGGAAAATTAATAGGAGACCAATTAACTCCCAAATAAATGATTATTTTAAAAATAATATTGATTTGAAGAAAAGATGTCGGGTACTGTTTTTTCTTGAAAATCAATATCAAATCTTGTTCGGACGCCACTGGTATTTTTTTAAAATTTTAAAAAACAAAATGTAAAGTTATGATTAAAAGTGTACCAAATTTGTAGATATATCTGAAGTGGTAGGAAAGTTATAATAAAAAGGTATTTTTTTCATTAAATTTTCACCATCCTGTATTTCGAAGTGAAACATTTTCAACATAATTTTAATTAAAAAATATTCTTATTTTCTTGCATTTTATATTGTATATATAGTAAGCAGGAAAATATTTTAACTTAAAAATAATCCGGTAGATAGGTTTACCCTTTGAAACTCTTTAACGGGAACAACATAAAGAGCAACTTTCGTAAATCTCTTTAAGTCA